>JAQIXR010000720.1:0-20821 GCA_034700825.1 Quadroppia sp. Gr-Ori-00064 | reverse complement strand
GCACCCATAGGAGCGGTCGGTGCTTAGGGTTTGCAGTGATTATATCAAAATGTGATTATATCGTAGGTGACTATAACGAGTGAATACTGTATTGACATTTTTATCGTATCATTGAATAGAAAATTCATTGAAATATATGTCGAAAAAGAGCTTCAAATTCAAAACTGATTTTGTTTTACATTGTTTTCAAAAATACTTAAAAAGAAATTTTAATAAAAAATTAATAATTCTTTTCTTCGTTTTTAACCATTAGATGAATTGAAAAGTTTTTTTTGTTCACATTATTTGAACAATTATTTCACTAAATAAAAGACATAACAATTGATTGAAAAATAAGACCCAAAAGAAGGCATAAAAAAGAGGAGAAAATGTATGAAAATTTGTCTCACATTTTATTATAATAGTTATGTTTCGTGTTTTAATGTATTGTATATTTGGTTTAAAAACATGTTTTTTGTGGAAATATTTTTCTAAAAAAAGCAAAACAAAAAAAACATTTCATTTTGTATTGCAAATTGAATTAAAAATTTTCAATGCATTAGACGTGAAATATTGACAAAATGCGTGCCTTCACTCAAATGCACAGTTAGATTAAGAGGACAGACATCACATCCAAGAGTCGAGAGACGACAGTATTAAAGCCATGATATGAATGATTGCGTGAATTCAGTAAATCATTGACTTTTTTTGGTGAATATAAGAAGTCTTTTACTTTTTAAAAAAAATATTTTTTTTATTGTTTGAATTTATGTCAAATTTATACGAAAAGTGAATTTTCTATGAATTGAACAAAAATCTCATTATTATATACCACTAAAACCAGAAGCAGATCATTAAGATATGGCGCTAACATTTATAGACGACGGGGATGTGACCATTGCTCACACCATTCATGCCTTTCCGCTCGTCTGGCCGTAAATATTAATCATTTGAGAACTTTCTCTAATATTTTGAGTCAAAACTCTTTTATATGAAAACAAAATAAACAATTAATTGCATCGAAAGCAAAGCCCAAAGACTTAAACAGTTTGAGAACATATTATATAATATTTCTGATGTTATAAAACTTATAGCAAACACAACACTGTATTATATGCGCTAATATAAGAATACATGCCATCCCTTTGTGTGTGCATCCCTGTGCCCAACACATGTTCACTGATGACTGAACATAAGTTAAAATTAATATCAGAATCATTTCATTTTCTCTCTAACGATATCTCTCTCTCATATTGTTGTTGTTATTGTCTATAAATATAATAACAGTTTCAGACAAATTGTTGCCAAAAGAATCTAATGTTGAGTTCACTTCATATTGAATTTGGACATTAAAAGGGGTTTTATTATTAAATAACAAACAGTTATTGTGTAAAACCACTCATAATATACAGTTTTACTTCAATTCTTGAATCTGTTGTTGAAAAAACTTCTGTTTATTTTTTTCGATAATTAATTGACATTTCATTTGAAGTCATCGTTAAAAGTATTGTTATTTCTTATACACAAGTTATCACTGAATATATTTAAAGGGTTTTAAAATTCAATTTTCATTTTTAAGATGCATTTCAAACATTTTGTATTTGTTTTTCTGGTCTTCTATTACTGCTAAACAAGAGATGGGATATATTTTTAAAACGTCTGCCCCTTTGGCAAAAATCCGAGTACTTATCATAGTTTTTAAACTCAAATTTCAAATCAAAAACTCTTACCCAAAAAAAATAGCGAAAACTTTTATTTACTCTTTTTAACGATTGTCTAACAAATAGAAAAAGTATTCAAATGTCGAATATTTGATCAAATGTTCATTTTTTATCATAAGATATATTATATATTCATTTGAATTTCGAGTCCAAAATGGTTTGAGGCCTCGAATGGTGGAGAGAGAGAGAGAGAGAGAGAGAGAGAGAGAGAGAGAGAGAGAGAGAGAGAGAGACTGTGTATGTAATCAGGGTTTGTATGATTTGCATCTCATATAACAAATATATGATAACTGATTAGCATTTGAAAAGGTCTCACACTTTCAGTACTTAAGTGAGAGATATAATAATTAGGTTAGAGTTTGCATCAATTTCGGCCCCCTTTCGTCATTGCCCCCTTAATATTGAAATGAAGAAAACTGTCTCCGAGTATCTAATCTGTTGTGAATGTCAAACAGACATTGCGAACACAACTCTAAAATGAGTTAATCTTTTGAAAAAAATGCCTTAAAATATATATGGATTTTATTCTCTCATTAGCCCCTTATGTGTGATGTGTATGTATTTAATATATTAAGGGTTTTTTTCTTGTGCTTTACTGTCGAAAAACAATATGTCTTTCCTTTCGCTTAATTTAATTTTAACGAATCAAATACCCTTTTTCAGGGGTTTATTAAAGGCTGAGAAGAGAAAAGAAATTAATTTTGACTTTGACTGACTTAAGGAACGGATGAGAAAATTAAGTTAAGGTATAGATTGAATTGAAGTGTTCCAGATTCTATTGTCTCTCAGCTCTCCTTAATGTCTTTTGTAGACGAAAGGCTTAAACAGAGACAGCACTTGTAAGGGGTATTTCGTAGCTATTTATAGAAAATACATTTTCTTAATAAAAAAAATGTTAACAAAAAAAATAAAATCTATGAAAATGAACACAAATGTTATTCGCAAACAATATTCACAGATTTTTATGATTTTATATGAATTTTTGTAAATTTTTGTATGACTTGAATTCAACTATTGATTGAAATTTTTTAACCAAACTATTAATACATTATAAATAATATTCAGATTAATATTGAGAACATATTTCGATATTTAATAGATTTTTTGTGCAAATAAAATAACATTTGTTTAATGTTTTTTTTGTTATTGAGATGTTTATCAATAATAAAACATTTGTTCGTTTATTCGATAATAATATTATATAATATTATTATTTTCATAACAAAATCAATAGTTTTTTTTATTTTTGTTTTGTATTGACTTTTCGTTAATACAAATAATTATCTTCTGATTGAAAACTACTTTAATATAAAAATAGATTTATTCTATAAATTATTTGCAAGAATGAGTCGAAATGTAATTATCATTGGTTTATATGACAAAACATATTGACAGCAGAAGACGAAAAGCCAATGATATCCTCTTCGGTGTCGCGAAGAATAGAGCGAAACATATGGAGAAAAATATCTAATTTTCAGAATCAGAGCAATCATTGTATGAAAATTGTTGTGTTTTTTCTTATGACACATAAAATCGCAAATTTAATTCTCCGTTTCGTTTGTCCTCAAATCCAAGTGTCAAATAAAATGCATATTATATTCAACTCATTTTCTACACATTTGTCGTCTTAGGACTCAATGAGGAATACAATTGAATTACTATTAAGTTTTACATTAATTATTAATTGTTTTTTCCTATAATATCTCAATGTCTTCTATGATAACATAAGCTCTCAATGTATGAGACGTTGGATATAAAAACAATAAAAATGTGACAGAAGTTGAATCGAAAATATAATAACACATAAAAAAAATAATAAATTTGTTAACAATTTTTGTGCGGATTAAAGACAATACATATGATATGATGTGTTTGTATACCAAAAAACGACTGATCGATTGAAGGGATCAAATTGAATACAATGTCAAGAATTTTAAAGATTTTCTGTTTGAAATAATTGTGGAAAAAGTTATAAATATTAAATGTTATCATTATTTAGAGTAAAGTGAGTCTAAGTAATGATTGCCAGCATTTGTGAACAGACTATTAGAAGGCTTTAAGGTTTTTAGGCACATGAAAAATAAGCCATTCCTTACTATTAAATCTCTCTCTCTCTCTCTCTCTCTCTCTCTCTCTTTCTTTAAAATTATTGTCTTTTGTCTTAACATAAATTTGCAAAATAAATAATTTATAAAAATTTCATTCTTTAAAATACGACAAAAAATTCTCTTAAATATCACATCATTTTAGGTTTGGAGAAATATTTACTCAAAATATAATAATAATAAAAATAATAAACAATTATTTGTTATGAAAAAAGTCTGCTTTCGATTGAAAATATATATTTTTTTATGAATCGATTGCAAAACCGAATAATATTTTATACATTATATAGAAAATTGAAAATTTCATATAATATATATTTTTCCAATAAATTAGATTTTTATTTAATGATTCATTTTCTTTAAAGTATTATTTCGTCCAAAAAAAGAGGCAAAAAGTTTTTTTGCTTTAAAAAACAACTTAAAAGAATAGAAACGAAACCAAAAGTCTTTATTCACTATTGAATTATAATCTGTCCGTCCTTTAAGTCAAACGATTAATCTTTGCATTCAGTCATTGGATTTGAGTTAAGAATATATATATATATAAAAATATATTTAAAAACTGAAAGCAAACCCCAAAACGAAAATGATTTAATGTATTCACAACTGAATAATATATGAATAAATTGAAATTGAAATTTCATTTTCATTTTAATACTATGTTTGCGATTAAAGGCGGAGAGGGTTTTCAAAGTGAAAATACATTTTTCTTCAATAATGTCATTATTGAAAAAAAAGTTTTATTTTATATATATTTTTATAAAAGTTATTATAATTTATTACTTTTCGATAAGTCATTATTCATGCGATAAGAATAGCATTTTATAGTGTTTTAAATGTGAATACATTTTCTTCATCTCTCGGATTGTGAACTGAATTATCAAATATAAATGAAAACTTTTGTTTGAAAAATAATTTTCAATTTAACAGAATTTTTATGATTTTTTAACGTTTCAAAAATGCTATAATAAATGCATTTTAAGTTTATTACAATTTATTACTTTTTGAGTAAACAAATCAATTCAACTCAATATCATTGATACCGAAAATGAATTTCTTTTGTATATTTAACACTGTATTTGAATGAAGTGGACAGTTATAAAGTAACTTTCCTTATATGTAAACGAAAAGACAGTTATAAATAATATACTATCCGTGAAACAAATGAATGGTTTAGAACTGAAGACTAATTTATATATATTTCATTAGCATTTGATTTATCTAAACCTAAATCCAATACTTGTGTCCAAAACTGTTTATGTAAGAAAACATTTTCATTTACTGTAGAAAATTGTTAACAAATTACTATTTTTCATCATTTAGTAACAGAAGAAAAAGACATTCATTTTCAGTGAAATTCAATCCATATTATTATTACACATAAAATAGTTAATGAATTCATTTTAATCTAAATATTCTGATTAAAACTCAATTGAAATTTATTTAAATCTAAAGCTCTTAAGAATTAATATTAATTTATATGAATTTTTTAGTGAAAAATTCATTAAAATATGCGATTAAAATATTTTTGAATTTCAAACTTAATATTCAGTAATTCATTAATTATTAATATATTATAAATAATTTGTTGTAAACAGAGTATTACTGCAATTATGAGCACTCGATGTTTAACTGTTGGCACAGTTTTTGGCAGAAAAATAGTAAATGTTTTTTAAGACGAAAACGAAGTTATTTTTATATACGAAATATTGAGAGCAATTCAAGTCATGCTTTAATTTCTCGCGGGATTTGAGCCGTAAGTAAAGCGAAAATGCATTACAACCTCATGTTTGCGATCAAAACTTTTTTTGAGACTTCATTTCCAATTGTTTTGTATGACATTTGGTTAGCCTTTTTTTGGTGGTGTGTTTTGTGTGTATTTCATAACGTGTTTTGAATCAAACATTTTTGGGTTAACTTTTAATAACATTAGAAACAAATTGATTACTGAAAATAATTTTCTTCTTCGCCTTTGACTTACAAATAGACTCATCTCTCATATGCACTCACAGGGAAAGGCTGATTGAAATAGTTTTGTGTTAACTATTGATATTAAAATACATTTCAAATGGATTTTTAAGCAAAAAAATCGATTTATTTTTACTATTAAATAAATTATTTTTCAAAAACCTATTATAATTGTATTGAAAGCAAATCAATTGCATTGAAATCAATACCAATTGTTAGCACAAAAAAATTCTAATGTATTTCCAGTTTCTCTCATTCATTGCAAGTCTGAATACAATGAGGAATTTTTCAATGAATTTGATGCACACAAAAAACTTGCGATTCATTTAAAATGAATTTTTATTCAATATTTCTTTCTATTGGTTCGAATCGAATGCTTTTAACAGAATATTCTGATATTTTCCGTGAATAAAGTGCAAGGAATTCATTGGGAAAAGAATATATTGCCGTGAATTGCCTTTTTCTTTGGACACAACCTTTCATTTGATAAATAAGTGAATGAAAGACATGGAGAAAGTTATGCATCGATTGGATTCTGCACTTAACTCTCGAAGACGTATATATCAATAATTTTTATGTGAGTTCAAGTCATTTGATTTTGTGGTAATCATTGACTTTTTTTGTGTGACATTACTTACAATTTAATATATTATATAACTTTCGTCTTATATAACATTTGGTTATATATTTGTTTGCAGTTTAAAAGCACTTCAAATATAATGTCTTTATTATCGACAGTCGTATTCATTAATGATTATAATGTCTCACTTTTTTGTGTGTTTTTTTTCTCTTCAGATATCATATAAAAAACAAAATTTGTTTTTAGTTTTATTAATATGTTATATGAAAATAGTATTAATTTTTTGTCGATTTAATGTTCAATTTTTTGTGTTTTTTTTTATAAAATGAGATTATTTTATGTGATAAACATTTTACTCATATTTTTATTATAATAACTAAATGTATATTAGTTTTGAACAATTAATTCATTGAATAATTTTCCCATTCATTCGAGTATTGTTTGAGAGAAAACAAATGAAAATGTTTTTTGAATACAATATAATGTTATATAAATATTAAGTAAAACGTAAAAATTGTTTAACAGAACCGAAAACCCATTTAATTAATGTCTGAGCAATTAATTAGTGTTATATTTGACAAAATATATATATTTAGATAAAAGTGAATTAAAATTGAAATAAAGACATAATCTTATAATTAAGTCAACATTTTCGTTGTGATTGATGTGAAAGAAGTGAATGAAGTTTTTTGTTGTTGTATAACTTTTACTCATTTGTGATTAGCTTTTAATTGACTGTATTTAGCGATAGGAATGAATTGTAGACAAAAATTGCTATTTTTATGTCTGCACTCAATAATGAAGTTTTTGTTTATCATAAATTCATTGCTCGAATCAGATATTATTTACCGGAAATAATATCCAAACGGAATGGAAATTCATATATAATTTTGTTTAATAGTGAATATGAACTGAATGTTTGATTTACTCTTCAGTGTATTTAATGGCTCAGAAACAGAGAGTAGTTTTTCATATGAGATAACTTATGGATCATTGACTCAGTCTTTTGTATTCAAAAACCCCTTTTTCACCATTACTATTAAATCACTATTTATTCACTCATTTGCTGTAGATTTCGTTATATTATATTTTTTTGTCTTCAAACAAATACTACATATTATAGTAATAGTGAAATAATTTTCAAATTTTCGATTCAGAGAAATAACAAAAATATTAAACAGTTTTACAAATATTATGTTTAATTAAATCAAATGTAAGTCTCATTTTTGGCTCAAAGGATCCAATGTTTAATCTAATGAAACAAATATTTACCCAAAAATAATCTAAAGAGTAATTAAAACTTTTATGTAATTTAATTTAAGTCTAAATTTAAGTTATATTTGAAATTAATAACAAATTATATTAATGGCAGACATTTAGTCGAGAATAAACTTTGAGTTTTATTTTTATTAGTCTTTATTTGTAATTAAATTATAGAATAAATTGTGAAAAATGTAAAAATACATTCATTTCATCCCTGAAAGCATACTTTCCAACACATGTCTCGAACTGTAAGACAGAGTATTTGTTAATAGATTTCAAAATAATGAGAAATTTTATTAATATTTGAAAATAAAAATTTAAATAAACTTTATTTTTAATATTAATTGCATTGTAATTGTTATTAAATTCTGTTTTTGATCTCTTTTTATGCCATAAAAGTGTATTAAAAATAAGTTCGTTTGACATGAAATTGTGATTTTCATCTCATAGATGGACAGACTATACGTTTGGCAACTCTTATCTCTTCATTGATAGCAATGCTATATTTGTCTCTCATTTCAATTAATTATTCATTATCTCATAATTTCATTATTCATAACAATTATTCAAATGAAAAAATCATATCTTAATTCATATCTAAATGTAGTAAAAAAGCAAATTTTATTCAAATGAAAAAAATATAAAACATTCAAATTTAATATACATTTTCATTATGTTTCACATTTTGAACATTACTCTTGTATTCAAAAGTATTTGTATTTCAATAAATATTTCAAAGAGTTTTAGAAAGTATTTGAATCTTAAGAAAACTTTTATTTTAAATATGACTTATGTTTGGAAAAAATAAAACTAAAAAATATATAAAAACTTTTTGTCTTTGAGGCAAAAAAAAAGTCTAAATGTGTTTTGTATTACCAAAAGATAGAGAGAAAAAAGTTATTTATTTGAAGAAACAAATCATTTGTTTGGCCGAAGGGATCGAAATATAATGAAAGATAAAAAACAATGAAATTATTTATAAAATAATGTCAAACATTATTAATGAAACGAATGATAAATTACAAACATTTTTATCAACAAAAAAAACATTGATATCTAATCCTTGACAACAAAAACGTGTAACACATATGAGAATTGACTCAACAGTAATGCGAGACATAGACTGTCACTGCAACCTAACTGGCCATTAGTCAAGCAGATAATGTCCGGCCTTTCATATGAATGTTATATGAAGTTTATTTTTGTGGAGACAGTATTGACCATCAGTGACGAGCGAATGGAAGGAGGACTGGTATGATGGGAAGGGTCGTCCAAAATATAATAGTAGTTCACGAGAGAGAGAAAAAAGCACTTCATTTGATTGCTTTCCTTTCAGTGAATTTTTCGGTCAAATGTAATACTTGAATGACTTATGCCATGGGTTATAAAGTTGTATAGTTCTGGCCAGTGATCTAATCATGCAATCCCTCTATCCTTCTATCTCTCCATCGCTAACCTCTTACTTATGGCTAACCTCTTGTGTCTGATATTATATGTGAGAACAAGTGATATAATGCAAAAATAATTGACTTTTTTCGAGTTAATTATTGAAATGTTTGACCGAAAAATATTAATATATTTTCTCGTTTATCATACAATCAATTGTGAGATATATTCATATAATTGATTGATATCTCATTTAATTATACAGTTTTTGTACTGAATATTAAACAAAAAATTCTCTTCAAATTGTTAACAAATTTATACTTTTGACGAGAATAACAAAAAACTTAATATACTTTTAAACCCAAACCAAAGACTTGTTAATCATTTTCTCGCATATAATTGAATAAGACTTTGACTAATGATTCGTAAAATAATGTTTTTTTTTCTGTTTAGAGCGCGTGAAATGTAAGTCACAAAACCACTAATTCAAGCGCCAGTGCTATGAGTGCCCCATAAAAATCGACGACACAATAATGAGACGATTGTCTGGAGAATAGCCTAAAAGCAAAATCCACTCCGACTTCGCTCAAAGCCAATCGATGGCACAAATTGTGTATTTATTTTGCAATTTTTGAGACAATATTTCAGTTTATAATCAAATTTAATTTTAATGAAAACAAACGTCAAATCAATTCTCATTTTTCACGACAACTGTTTTTCATTGATTTTTCAAATGCAATGAAAACGTTGTTTTGCAATCATTTTCGTTATGAATACAAAAATAATTGATTGATAACTAAAAAGCGAATAATATTTTATAAGAGAAGAAAATAAGTAAAGAATTTAGTGAACAATAATTTGCCGATTCGTCGGTCACAAGGGATTCGTCCATTGATTGCATCGAAACGTTTGATTCCACTCTTCCGTTGACTTCAATCCGTTCATTATGTCTATAGAAATTCTATACGTTTTTCTTGTCTCTTTCCTCCCTTTCCCTTCTATTCCAGTGCTCTTCAGTCTGTATTAATAACAGCAATTGTCTTAAAAAAGTCATTGTTTTACCAAAAAACAAAGTGAAATACAATTGAAATAAAGAGAAAGTAAAACAAATTAAAGGATAAAAATTGATTAATAAATTGCAGACAAAAAAAAAGGATTTGAATTGAGATAAAAATATATATAAAATATTTTTTACTTTAAAATTAAATTTTTCTATATTTTATTCGATGATTGGATTTGAGGAAAATTTTTTAAAAATCTCATTATGACTCAAATGAATATATAATTCAAAAAAATATAATTCAATTTTATCTCAAATTCAAATCATATTTTTTTCAATTATTTTTCACTAAAAACATTTGAAATGAAAATGTATTAAAAAAAGTAATTCTTTTGTTCATTCATTCATTTAATAAGATTTTATTAACTCTTTTTTAATCAAGAAATTCGTTTCACAAACAAAATAAAACTATAAATAGATCAGAGAATAGAGAGCCAAGACATCAATGGATCAGTTGTTTTGGTCAGTTCTCTATCATTTACCTGAATTGCAAACCAAACGAAGTGCACAAAAAAAACTTTGTGCACAAGAATGAGTGCAAAGGGAAAGCACTTCAACAGTAATTATGGCCTTTAATAGTGCAATATTGCCGCTCAGTTCGCTTCCATCCATTCCCTAAGGAATCGTCTCTCTCTCTCTCTCTCTCTCTCTCTCTCTCTCTCTCTCTCTCTCTCTCTCTCTCTCTCGTCTCTCTCTTTCACTCATTTTGTGTTTGGTTTTGAATGCAATTTTCTGGACTCTCATCACAGATATGAACAACGGGTTTGACTATAGACTAGTGTTTAATGCCTTTCATTGTCTTTATTGAGCTTTTGATCGCAAATACACTATTATATGACAACAGAATTAAAACAGATTTCAATGAAAAATGAGTTACTCATTAAATATGATAATAAATTTATATAAAAATTTTGTATTTTTTAAAAAATCTAAAAATTAAATACAAATTCAAATTGATATGAATTTTGAAATTTAATGATTTTTTTCCAAAACTATTCACAATATAAATACATATTAGAGTAAAAGTTGTCTTGAATTTGACTCCGTTTAAAATCTATATGAATATTCATGCAATAAATTAACATTTGATTTATTTCTGTCATTATTTTTCTCATTTTTTCGCCCCTTATTTCTAAGATATGATATCAAAGGAAATAAATTTGATCTCAAATATTATTATCATTTGTTATGGAATTTTATTGAGAATAAAGTGAATATATCTATAAATTCGTACAAAAAATTCATTTCTTCCGACCATTACATACACGGAGAAAGTGATGAATAGTTTGGAATTAATTCAATCAAAACATTATATATATGTTAACGAAAAAATGTGATTTAGTTTTCGCGAAATGGACTCAAAGTTATGAGAAAATGTTATTTTTTGAAAATCAAATCCATTGTCATATTTTCATTCGGTGTCTCTCTATTCATGTGAAACGAATTGGATTTCTTTGCGATAATAAAAGAGCAAATAAAATAAAAATCCAAATTATTTACAATTGCTATAAATGTGAAGATATTTTGTATGCAATATAACAGTGAAAGTGATTGAAACAAAAAAACTTTTGTCACAACTATTTATTCATAGCTATATTTCCCCCTTATTTTATTCATGAGTGACAACACTTGGAGTTTAAAAGTCTTGCTTAACATTTAAATCATATATTGATTATGCGATCAAACACTGCATTAAACCAATGAGAGATTGAATACAAAAATAGGATATTTTTTATCTCTTTTTCTCTCTCTTTCTTTTATAGCTCTTATTCGCAAAAAGTCTTTCGCAAAGCAAATAATGCACTGAATATTTGAAGCAATTTTTGTTCGTATTATTAGTGGAAATTTTTTTTTCTCAACTGATAAAACAAAACCCCTATTATTATCTAAAATAGTGACAAACCATTTTTAGCCTCTCCTTTGGTTAGCTTTCACTGCAGTGCAAAACCATTGAATACACATTTTTTTTGGGGCAAAATTTTTTTTGTTATTCCTATGCCTTCACTGATGTTCCCATTGATTACATTTCAATCAATGAGTGAACTAAATGTCCAACGAGTTTATGAGTTGATGGCCAGACAATCGGACTTTTCTTCTTCTACTTCTTCTTTATATATATACAGTAAAAACATTTGCAAATATTTTTGTGATTGCATTTGTCGTTAACATAAACTCAGACACAACTCAAACACTATTAGATTCCTATAGTTTTAATCACTTTCGCCTACTTTTTTGTGCAGTCGTTTATTGCTTTACTATCGGTCTGAAAGTTTCATGTCTTTCTGCTCCCAAAAATAGTGCACAGAATCGGGTCTTCAGTTATATTAGTGGAACTGATAATATAATTGAGTTTTTGTGCTGCCTTTCCGTTGGAACTTATCGACGAAGACGTCGTTTCTCTATCGATACTGATTTGATTGCCTCACAAAAACTGTTCCCAAATTTCACTATAATATCGTTTGTGTTATTCGTGTCTTAATTAAAAAAATATAATATTCTCTCAAAAGAGTAAAGATATCATTAGTTAACAAAAATATTATTGAATTTGATTTTAATTTAAATTATTTAAAAAAAAAATTATTTAAAAATCAAAAATACAGTAATTTTCTCAAAAGCTTTTCAAAAGTTATTTTATAAATTTTTCTACTCTTAAGGGAACTAATAATAAAACAATTTTTTGATATTTTTCAGACAAAACTACAGACAAACCAATAAATAAATTAAATTCTAAAACTTTTTTCAATGAAAATCACAAATATATAGAATTCTTTGATCTCTTATTAATGGGGAAAAAAAAGTATTTTTCAATTCGTTTTAATAAGAAAAAAGAGAAAAATTGAAAAAATATTATTTTTTATGATTTATGTCTCAATATTTGTTCGGTTTATGTTTGAAAATATATTACCGTATAGTTTAGGACACATCTCATGGAGTGTTGATTTCGAGAGAAATCGGTCATAAATTTTAAGCCAATACAAACAAAAAAATTATATAAAATCTCATTTCTCTATTATAAAGTGAATTCACGAAAAAAGGGGCGATTTTTGTTGTTGTTGAATTATTGTTCGTTTAATCCAATTATTTATGAAATATATTTCAAATATATTTTCACTTTTATTACAAATTCAATGGATTTTATTATGCTTTTGATATGCGATTATTGAGAACAAAACACTGAAATTATATCACATTTTTTCGTATGAAATATCAAATCTAATAATGATTTTCGTGTGCTTTGAATCAATATATTTATGTGTTTTTCATTTGGATCAATGGTTTACGAATACCTACTCAAAGAGAATCTGCTTTTGAAATAAAGAATAAATTTTTTCTCTTTTCGGTCACAAAATACCAGTTCAGTCAATATCCATACAGTTTAGGCCTGAGTCGAAGTCAAATGTAAAGCCCAATAACTAAACTCTAAGCCATTGACTACTTATTCAATGGACAGCAAAGGGATTGAATGCAAAAAAATATAACTTTAAAAAACAATTCAATGTCTAGTCTTATACTCAGTGTTCGCAAACTATTTATAAAGTCTGACATCTCTTGCGATCGCTATCTCTAAAACACAAACAAATCTTTTTGATGGCCTTTAATATGTCTTTTTATATCTATCTAACCGTCCAGTGATGTCAGACACGTAATGACATTTTCTTGGGCACAATATTCTCTGATTTGGTTTAAATCGCTATAAAAATAGACATTAATTTTGAAAAATGAATGCATTTAATGAACTTAATCTAATAATCAATAAATAGAACATTTAATACCAGCCCTTCCCTCTAACCCCTGGCCCTCACTCACCATTTGAGGGCTTGTGTTTACAGTTTAAACTTCCGTTAAAAAGACTCTTAAAAACACTGAATAAATTACTTAAAACAAAGACATGAAAAGACAAAAGAATTGTTGACTTATATATGAAAAGCAAATATAATATAAAATGTGAAAAAAAAGTATTAAAACCCGGGATATATAATGAGAAACATTGACTCGAATTTAATCAAGGAGATGGTAAAAGGGGAGAGAAGGAGATGGAAATGGCTAAATAGGAACGGAGCCAAAAATAGCTGAACCACTCAATCATAATAGAGATTAATTGGAAATAATCTAATATTGAGAGACAGGACAATCACTTTCATTCACAACTGATTCATGTCTTCGCACAAAACACAACAATGAGATGAGAAGAGAATTAATAATATTTATTATATTCAGTGAGAAATCACATAAAAAATGTTAACTTGTATTACAATCTTATTCTCTCTCTCGTCTCTCTCTCTCTCTCTCTCTCTCTCTCTCTCTCTCTCTCTCTCTCTCTCTCTCTCGTCTCTCTCGTCTCTCTCTCTCTTCGGTTATATCATAATAAATGTATTGTTGTCTGCAAATGACTGGTGTTGTGGCGCTTCATTCCCAGCCATGGCCTCCAGTGTCACATATTGGGTCCGATAGAGCACAGAGAGCGATGCTCTCATACGCCTGTGCTTAGAGTGCTATGTGTTTTGCAATGGACTTGTTTTTGCAGTGCATTCATAGCATTGCTAAACACATGATTGCGATAAAGAGTGAGTGAGAGCACAGTTAGCTCTCTATCATACTCCTCATAGTGAGCACACATTTGGCCACTGGCTGTGAATGTCTCGAGACTTATATTTTATTCACTGTTTGACTCGAATAATGTGTTTGTCTTTAAGTTTGAATAAGATTTTATATAAAAATTACAAACAAATAGAGAGAAAATATTCCATTGATTTTCATTTGATTTGATTTTTGTGTTATTTTTCAGTGAATTGTAAAAAATGGGCAAAAAATATCGATAATATGATAAACATTTCATGCATTCTTGTGTTCATAAAATATGAAGAAATGTTTGCAATGATTGCTATTAAATATTTGATCAGTTTTTGGTCGAATCGTCTCTTCTATTGAAATGGTTTTTGCATTCATTTTGATGTGTGAATGAAATAAAATTTTTAAACAATTATATAATAATACAATGAAAATACATAACAGATATTCATTGTTGTGTTGCTTCTTCATCGTGAACCTACCGGTGCTATGATTTGATCGCATGCAATCCTAATGGATATCATCAAAAAGTGTCAGTTATTTCGTGTTTCACACAAACGAAACTCAATTTCAGTCTTATTTATACTAATATTTCACTTCAACTTCACTTTCGTGGATAACATGTGGATCATAGGTATGGGATCGACCGTTCCTCACAATTCGTGTTTTATCTCAAAGCACATCCCATGGCTCATGCCATGAGAGCACCGACAGAAATAATAAGATTACAAAATATATATAATATATAAATTTATAGTAAAAATAGAGCGAAAACTCTGAAAAATTATTATCTTTTGTTGGCAGAGATTTTCAATACAAAAGACTTTTTATTTATATTTTGGTTTATATTATAATTGTTTTCCAAATCTTTTTTTACACATGAATTATATTCTCTTCTCATTTGCGAACGATTTGTCGGTTTTTATTATACACGAAGAAAATATATGACGAAAAACAAAGTCATAATTGAATTAATGTATTATTCACTCAATAGTATATAATTCATTGAATGCAAGCATTTTTCGTTGAGTTCACTCTTTATTCAAAAATTTATTTTTATATTAAATCTGATATTCATTTTGAAAACTTTGTTAACTCAATGTTGACTTTCAAATACTGTATTCATTTTTGGAGTTTTTTTTGCATATGATTTTCGTTTCAGTAATTCATATGAATTTATGCATTTTTGGGCACTGAATATCACTTTTATTTATGTTTAATTGCATTTGAGTCTGACTTCAGACTCGATCAAAATCACAGATTTATATTCAATTATAGTTTTAGAAAATTATTCTGACATTTGGTGTAAAGAATTATTGCATTTTTGCGCTCATAATTTTAATCACAATATGAGTGAAAAAAGTCTTTTTGTATTCAACAAAAGTGTTGAATATTATTTGAAATAACAAAATATGACTTTAAATGAGAGACAGAAATAATATCGAAAATGAATTTTCAAATATATTTGTCGAGTCTTTTATCACGACTTCATTTAATATTAAATTATTTCATATGACAAAAATGTACGCAAAAATAGTGTACAAATATTTTTTGATATATCTGTAAAATATTTTTTCATTTGTCTGCAAGTATTTGACTATTAGTTGATATGAAATATTCATAGCAATTGAAACTCTTTTTTTTATTAAACGCAATGTATTTTACATCAAAATAGTATATATTTATTATATTTGAAGATAAGTTTCACTCTTTTTGCACTTTTCAAAAGTAATTTATAGAATATTTTTGTGAATATATCTCTTATTTTTATACAAAACAAATTCATAACAAATTTTTTGCATTAGAAAAAGAGTGAAAAATATCTCTCTTTCGATATTTTAAATAAAACTATATCTTATATAACGTTCAAAATGAGTATAAGTTTTTATATAAAGTTTTTTATTTACAGAGCATTTCATTTCAAAATATAATCTTTTGATTTTATTTTTATAAAAACTTTTGAAAAACGAGACGTTTTTAATGATATGCAAAAGAATTGTTTGATTTGTAATCTATAAGAGAAAAAGTCTTTACTCTTAACGAAGGATTAAATATAAAATTTCTCTTTAATTGAGTGAAAGTTAAGTATATTTCGCATTAAAATCATATAATGAGATAAAAAAATGAATATAAAATACTCTAAAAATAATTTGTTTTGACTCTGAAAACAAATATCTAAATAAGAGTTAAGCAATTAATAGAAAAAAGTGCTTTATTTTTGGATATTATCCATAAGTTTATGAGTTTATCGAAGCGTTAAATTAAAGCAATTTCTCAGTTATTAAACAAATTCTTCACTTCTTTAACAAAATTTTTGTATATTATTATTATTATTAAAGCAAAGATTATTATTATTTTTTTGTTTAAAGTGTTTTCGTTTATAACGTTATATTAGAGAAAAATGTTTTGATGTTTTCATAACAAAAAAATGGATGAAAGTGTGAAATGTAATTTTGAAGTTTGAATATTCAATATATGAATGAAATGAAGATTTATTTTTTTGATTAAATTCTCCATACATTTCGTGAAAGAAATTTTTCGCAATAATATACTCGAAAAATAATATTAAACTTTTTGAGACTGTGTTTAAAACAGGAGTTTATAATCAAATTTTGAATACATTTAAATTAAAAACATTTTGCGATAGCTTTTAAAAAAGCAAAAATTATTTTCGGAAAATAAATGATCTTTTATTTGAATATTTTATTCATGAAAAGGAAATACCGATTCGTTTGGAAAGCACCGGAATATTCAATCAGAGCTCTTAATATTTTTTGATTACTTAAGAGGTCTTTTGAAATGAGTTATAAATTTTAGTGTAATTTATTGCCCGAATATCATGTGAATAACTAATTATTCAAATGAATTACATGTCATTAATCTGTATATACCTGTCATTAATTAGACCATTAGGACGTGTGCTCACAAAATGCTGCGTTCCTTCTTTACGAGAGCACCGGTATATATAAATTATTGATATCGAATAATACATAAGCTCTACGTTTTTAGATGTTATGCTAAGGGCTAACTGTTTCCGATAGCCCTACCGTTCCCCTCGAATACTGTGCGACACGTTTTTATCGATAGTAAAACTCAATGGAATTGAGAAACGAAATCAAATAATAACAAAAATATTGCATAACTTATTCATACATATCTTGAATAATAAAAAATACTTTTTGTAATCATTTTTCCTATTCGTTGATATTATAGATTAAAATCAAAATATCGGAAAAAATATTCATTTCATTCATTTGTTGTGGAATTTTGTGAACGCATTGAAAAAAATAACTTTTTATGAGTTTTTTGTTCCTAAAAATATAGCGAAAAAATGCTATTTTTGTGATGTGTTTCTCATTAAGAATTTATTGTTTTTTTTGTATTTAATTTACTTATTATTAATATTAGAGAATATATTCAAAGTTTAATTCAAAGTCGATGTCATGTCTATTACCCACTGATTCAATTAAAACCGTCAGTTCCTCTTCGTTTAATAAAGTCTTCCTGTGTTTTGAGAAACAATGTCAGACACAATGTCTGTGCAAATGATTGACTTTTATTGAATCAAATGTTTGTAATTGAAGTGAAAATTAAAATATTTTAGACATTCAATGAAATATATGACAAGAAGTAATTGATATTATTTTCATGAAATACAATAATAAGTAAAAAGTTTACAAAAAAATGACATTCAATTTAAATAAAATATTTCTGAAAACAATAATTACATAAAAAATAAATTTCATTGAATTTTGAAATTTTTTTTGTGTTGAAAAAAATATGAAATGATTTGAAACTTTTTTTTACTGTAAAATATTTAATGATTTCTTTGACCAGAGATGAGATAAAATGTGAAACAATTTTTTTATGTGAAAATATTGCTTAACATTTGTGTTAATGTCTATAACTTCACTCAAAGAGAGAGAAAAAATGTGATAATATTTTTCACTTTAAACCCTAAAGACAACACTCATTGAAAAATATAAAACATTTTTATATTGTTTTCCATTAAATTAAAGCCAATATCACAAACGATAAGAACATTGAGTCGAGAAAAAGCGTGTTATAAAACAGTATTACTGTCACCGAAGGCTGACACCAATATATAATAAGGGGCACATTCATTAATCAGGGGATATCTCAAATATAAACTCAATTTTACCTCCAATTGTATGCGAAAACGATTAGAGGTTTGTTTAAAACAGAGAAAAACTCTCGTATTTTGTGTTACATTTCATTATTCTCTGAGACATAGATTTGAGCCCATATTCAGTGAGTTATAACTTTTGTGAACAGATTTTCTCAAATGAAAACAGGAGTAAATTGTTTGAGCATTAGGTTGTCGTCGACACACATACACACAATGACTGTACATCGGGATATTAATAGCCCTGTGCCCTATCGGGTGCTCTTTATTAAATGTGTGGCAAAACAATTGTTTGCAATTGCTTTTTGTCTCTTTTGTGGCCAATAATTATGATTCTGTGTTACAGTTAAGGGGTATTTCATTTGTGTTTTTTTTTCGTCATCATTTGAAACCTAAAGATGCGATCATTAGTTAAATTGGAGCTCAAAATACACGACCGGTTAATACGATTGGCCTTTCGCTCACACATACACTACATGTGCTGTTCGTTTGGATCGTCCACTAGTCTTATGGTTCACCAAATGATAATCAGATTTCGTTTATATTTTTTTTTCTTCTGTGCCATTGTTTTCGACTGTATTTCCTTTCGATTCTCTCTCTTAACATAAAAACTATGCTTTTTATTGATTGCAGTCTTTCTTTCCGTCACATAATTAGTAACAACTCTTCACATGAATAGGACTTAAAATGAAATTCTTTTCATTCATTCATATATTTTATGTTAATTTAAATGTTAATGAATTGCAAAATAAAACAAAATATATAATAAACAGTAAAACGAGTCAACGCTTATAAACAACAGAATATTCATTGGTTTGAAAAAAAGAGACAAAAAAGAGATTTTTATTCAAATAGTTATTTATTGTTAAAAATTGTAATTTTATTTCAATTTTAAATACATTATTATTTTTTGAGATAATTTTTTCATGCGAAATGTTTATGCATTTTATTTATATTTATATGTTTTCACTTATTCTCTAACACTTTATCAGCAAATTTCTAACTGAGCGAACATTTAAGAAACTCATGAATTATTTTGAAAACTCACACATGAAGTGAAAGCGAAAAAAACGAGAATATAATTCATTTGATATATTCTGTAAATACACTAAACCTGACATTTGGGATAAGAATAATATAAAGTCTGACTTAAGTGTGATTTTTTCGTTTTTGAAATTCGTTTTACAAATCATTTGCAATTATATACTAAATGTATTTTTATATCATTTTTGTATTTTTATTATATATTATAATACAAAGAAAAGTAGTGAAAAAATTCTTATATTTTTTCCCAATAAATTCTTTAAACATTTGGAAAAAATTTTGTTAAAAACAAATTAATATAAAATTTGATAACTCTTTGACTTAATTTAAATCTCGAAATATTTATTAAATCTAGACTTAAATGAAATAAATGTTTGATGTGTTGAATGGACGGCAGCCATACATACGAGTGATGGCACACAAGTAGAGTAAAAGCCATTACAATGTGAATGACTTCACATGAATTGATGGCTTCAAAATCATATATATAAATATGAGTCGACACTTGAATTTATTTGAGCGCCCATTCATTGTATGGACAGAACAATCACTTAATTAAATGACTGTAATATACAGTAATATATTGTGCAAAAGAATCTCAAAAACATATATAAAAAGAAAATTTTTATTACAGCCTATTGTCATATCTCATGAATAGTTGGCCCACTATTTTGTATACAAACACAACATAAAAGTTATGATAATGTTATGGCAATAGTTTGTGTTCAAAATGGCATAACAAAAGAATCAATTACTCGTCGAAACAACAATAATATTATTTATTTATTTTTATTTTTTTCAATTCGTTTTTGTGTTATTTTTTTCTCTCTCTTTCAATATTTCGCTTTCAATGTATTGAGTGAACGAATGATTGGATTCGCGAAAGAATTTTTGCAATAAAAATACATTTCCTTTAATATAATGGAAATGGAAATGGAAATGGAATCTCACATATTTAGTGACCCCGACTGTTTCAACCGAAGCTGATTTTCAAACAGG
>JAQIXR010000719.1:0-20863 GCA_034700825.1 Quadroppia sp. Gr-Ori-00064 | reverse complement strand
ACCTGTGCACCCGATTTGGATAATAAAATAGCAGTTGCGGCTCCGATACCAGAACTGGAGCCAGTAATAAGAGCTACCTTTCCACTGAAATCATACAAAACGGACATATTTTTTGATAATTTATTTTCTAAATTAAAAATATTAATAAATGAAAAATATATATAAAATACTTAAATATATCTCAAATATACAGACATTCATTCAGTCATACAATCTGTCTCTAAAGCAACACAATATCTATCAACAAATGGAATGACCTTGGAGATATTACATGTTCTATATAAGAGTGAATTACTCTATTTATGACTTAATGAGTTATTTATTCTTTTATTGATTTTTTCTTTCAATAAAAACAATACAATTAATGATTTTTTTTATATTTCGCCACAAAATCCCAATTGAAGTTATGTTTGGATTTCAATCATTTGATTCAAAGTTAACTTCAATTACTTATACCTTTACTGCCAAAAATCAATTGAACCCTTGATTAGAATTCACGTTAAAGTTGTAAAAATTTAAACACAAAAATATATCCGTTTCCCATGTCTATGACAAACGACTAACGACTGGTTCATTTAACTTCAAGTTCATTGAAATCATATTTTTGAAAATTCTTGTGAAGGAAATATCTTTACGAGAATTGATATCCGAATGAAATAACAAAAGGTTTTTACTCACAAAAGGAAGAAGAGTTCAAAACAATATTATCATAAATATCGAGATTAAAAAATTTTAAATCATTTTTTGATATTTTTGAAACTTTTGACAATAGTTTTGAAGTATTTTTTGTTGATTTAAATAACACAACAAATATTGGACTCACTTATGGACGAAGACATAGTCATAAGTGGTATATCAGGCCGTTATCCGGAGTCTGACACCATTGATGAGTTCAGGGATAACTTGTTTAGTCACAAAGATCTGGTCACAGAAGATGCACGTCGTTGGCCGCCAGGGCTTTACGGCCTTCCCACCAGAGCCGGTAAGATCAGAGACTTGAGTAGATTCGACGCACAGTTCTTCGGTGTCAACTCAAAACAGGCCAACCATTTAGACCCGCAGTTGAGACTGCTTTTGGAGACGACTTATGAGGCGATCGTCGACTCAGGTATTTGTGAAATAATCATTAAAACCATAACTGAATCAAAGACTGGATATGATTTGAGAGTCAATTGTGACTCACATTATAGTTGACTTTCACTATGTTGTGCATTGAATACCATTTGGGGGTCGGCTATAATGAGAGTACTGTTGACAGAAAACACTTTTCATATCAAAATATTTGAATTCAATTTTTATAATTTTAAATGAATGACAAGAAATCTAATGCCAGGCCATAACCCTGAGTGTCTGCGCGGTCAAAATATTGGGGTATATATCGGGGAATCGTTCAATGAGTTCGGAGACGCCATTGCCAGTGATGTTGTTCGCATCGGTAGCTCATCAGTGACGGGAACAAAGAGGAATATGTTGGCCAACCGGTTGTCTTACGTGTTCGACTTGCGTGGGCCCAGTATGGTAGTGGACACGGCCTGTTCGTCAAGTCTGTATGCATTGCACATAGCATTCATGGCTGTGAAGTTGGGACAGATAGATATGGCTATAGTTGGCTGCGCTAACTTGAACTTAAGGCCAGGAACTGCCCTCGAGTTTCATAAATACAATATGCTATCAAAAGTAGGAAAATGCCAGTTCATGGATGCCAGTGCTGATGGCTATGTG
Organism: Quadroppia sp. Gr-Ori-00064; assembly: GCA_034700825.1. Lineage (NCBI taxonomy): Eukaryota > Metazoa > Arthropoda > Arachnida > Sarcoptiformes > Quadroppiidae > Quadroppia > Quadroppia sp. Gr-Ori-00064. The sequence continues at coordinate 19,141 of JAQIXR010000719.1, read as the reverse complement.
CGCTCTGAGTCCGTGTCATCACTGGTACTACAGCGGAGGTCAACCGCCAAACGGATTTACGGCACAGTTATTAACATTCGGTCCAATTCTGATGGATATAAAGCCGAAGGAATTACTTATCCTTCACTCAAATCTCAGATTCAGTTAATGAGAAACACATTAACCGAGACCAACGTTGAGGCCAAGGATGTCAAATATGTGGAAGCACACGGCACAGGGACCCAAGCAGGTGACGTTGTTGAGGCGAAAGCCATATATGAGGTCTACTGCAGACAAAGAAAAGATCCAATACTTGTCGGTAGCGTTAAATCTAATATAGGACACACAGAGTCGGCGTCGGGTCTGAGCTCTATAGCAAAAGTGTTGATCACATTTGAGTGCAACAAAATTCCATCCAATATTCACTATACAAAACCAAATCCTAAAATACCAGCGCTAATGGACGGTTCAATAGTGCCTGTGCTCGAAAATAAGGTATTTAAGGACTCCGTTGTGGCCATCAATTCGTTTGGTTTTGGGGGAAGTAATGTCCACCTCCTGTTACGGCCAGAGTCCAGGCATGTGAACCATCGTTGCACTGACACTCCTGTGCCCCGTCTGATCACATTCTGGGGTAGAACTGAGGCCAGTGTCGAACATGTGTTCAATTTCATTGAGAAGAACTCAGACAAAGTGAATGATGACTTTCTGGCACTTATTAACGAATTGACAGACAATAGCGAAATGCATGCAATGAATTACAGGGGGTTTATGTTATATCACAACCCTTTGATCACTCATTATATTGAGAGTGAATTTGAAAATCATAGACAAATCCAAGAAGTCGTGTCTGATAGAAGACAGGTATGGTTTATACTATCGGGTATGTATTTATGTGCAAAATCCCCCTTAAGTTAAACTATCGATATATTTGACAGGTATGGGCACCCAATGGAAACATATGGCCAAAGGACTGATGGATTTGGAGTTGTTCTCGCAGTCCATACAAAACACTGGAAGACATTTAGAGTCGTTTGGAATCAATTTAATAGAATTAATAACTTCTGATAAAAACAATTTAATGGATTCGATAACCGGTTCCTCACTTGCTATAACAGCCGTTCAAATAGCACTGATAGACATATTAAGAGCACTGGACCTACGTTTTGACGGTATGTTTGGCCACTCGTCGGGCGAACTTACCTGTGCTTATGTCGACGGAGCTATTGATGCCAAACAACTAATTCAGGCCACGTATATAAGGGGGAAATGTATTGAAGAGCACAATCTTCCGGCCAGTCTCATGGCTGCAGTTGGGCTCAGTTGGCCAGAACTCAGCACCAGATGTCCGGCCAATGTATTTCCGGTGTGTCATAACTCGCAACAGTCGGTGACAATCGCCGGACTGTTCGCCGAAACACAAGAATTTTTAACGAAACTTAAATCAGAGAAAGTCTTCACAAGAGTTGTCAACAGCTGTGGTATTGGCTTTCATTCACCTCTTATGGAACCGTTAAAAGAGATGATAACAACAAAATTGGACTCATTTATACCAAAGTGTAAACGAAGCAGAAATTGGTTGAGCAGTTCAGTGCCTGAAGAGCGCTGGCATACAATCGATGCTAAATATTCTTCAGCCGCTTATTATGTGAACAATTTGTTGAGTCCGGTGTTGTTCGAACAGTGCGTTCGGCACATACCTAACAACTCAATCGTCATAGAGATAGCGCCCGACTGTCTGTTTAGAAACATTGTGCGCAAAACAATTGGCCCCGACATTAGTTATGTAGGCCTTATGAAGAGGAATAATACCAGTGCTAACAATGTTGCCCACTTAATGACAGCTATCGGTGCTCTTCACAACTTAGGCCTTAATCCTAAGGTTCAGAATCTCTATCCGAAAGTCAAGTTCCCTGTGCCGAGAGGCACACAATCTATCGGTGCTCTCATTAAATGGGATCATTCGGATCAATGGTTAGTCCCATTATATCCGGAATATTTTAATGATAAGGCACAGGATGTTAAGAACGGATGGATAGGAAAGCCTATTAACGGTGCAAATGTCAATGGCTTTCATAAAAAAATGAATCAAAATTCAAATCATAGCCAAAATGAGACCAAAATTGATTCAAAAGATTATATTTCAATAATTGATAGCATTTTAGGTGAAAACAAAAAGCAATTTTTGTGCGAATATTAATTTCACTTAAATTTATTCATAGGTATCAAAAAAGGGGCAAAAGTTAATAGAAATTCAAAATTACATGAATTAGGAATGGATTCAATGATGACATCAGAAGTGAAGGAAGTTTTGGATAAAGAATTCAAAAAAGATTTCAAAACAGAATATTTGCTTCAAATGAGTTATAGAGAAGTTATTGAAATGAAATGTTAGCCAATTGTAAAATATTGTCATCACATCGTGAGGACAGGTAGCAAATGGACATTAATTTTTAATTTTGTTAATCAAAAATAAAAATAAATTTGATTCACATCTAAAGTCAAATGACTTTTAGTTTGTAAGAGACTATGAGTTAGTCTTATTTTAATGCAATATCACTTTTGGCGTCAAATAGTCTTGTGATTTGTCTCTAATTTTAAGCCAATTCTCGTCTTATATTTGAAACCAATACTAAAAACTCATTCAATCTGTTTGTGAAACTATTTATCACTTTGTCAACGAAACCGAGTTCTCAGACATAGCTATTGGTTCGGTTGGAGTCAAAGGGGTTTTTTGATTAAAATAAATATGAATAAAGTTTTGAATTTGAGTTAAGATTAAAATCTTTGCAAATCTTTCCAAAAAAAAGGTTTTAAAAATCTAATTCTAAACCGGATTTCAAAACAACACTTTAAACGAACTTAAGGCAAACAATAGACAATCGGTTTTAAGAATAATATTTCATTACAGATGGAAATGATTTTGAAAAACCGACTGTCCATTAGTTTGTTTGAAGTGTAGTTCAAAGACAATAAAAACAAAAAATAAACGACAAAACAATTCAAAACTCAAATCAAAAGACAATATATGAGAAATGAAAAAAATAATTGAATTTTCATTTAATGAAAGCATTCAAACAAAAAGATTTTAATTGATGTTATTTTAGGGATAATATGAATAGCATTCAAAGAAAGCAATAATTATTTGTTTTCTCTTATCATCAAATTGTGTGAAATGTTTTCTTATCATTGATATTGAAATGAAAACAAAGTATTAATGAGTTTATTATAATCCACAAAAGGTTTAAATTTTACTTTTATATGAATTAAAATTCATTTTACAATAAAGACATCAAAATATTTTTGATTAAAATATGTTTAGTCTCTAATGTTTGAATACAAGTTTGAATACAAATATGACCCTTCATATAGTTATAGTTGTTTCACACATTCAATTGCAAACATTTAATCAAAATATGTTTCAAATGTCTCAAACATTTTAAGATTATTTTTAGTATTGTTTGTGAAGCGAAAAACGGTTTAATTCACCGAAAGTTTGTCAAAGCATTTGTATTAACTTGTATTGAAATCCCTTTTGGCGTCAAATTGTTTTATGATTCAAAACATTAGACTTATTTTATATGTGAAACCAATACTAAAAACTCATTTAATCTGTTTGTGAAACTAATTATCATTTTGTCGTCGAAACCGAGTTCTCAGACATAGCTATTGGTTCGGTTGGAGTCAAAGGGGTTTTTGTTTAAAACACTTCGAAAGCAATTTTGATATTTATTTGAAGTTTAATTTAGTATAAAATCTTCTGTCAAACTGTTTAATAAGTCATATGTTTGAAGACAACCAAAAGACAAGTGATTCAAAGATGAGAATATATAGCAAAGAACGTAAGACACGACTGGAGTGGCAGAAGGAAAGGAGATATAAAGTGCTGCTAAAACGTCGGTTCCTCTCTTCAGACGTTTGGGAAGAAAGTCTTGGAAGCGATGGAAGTGATTATGAAGTCGATGAAAATGATTATAATAGTCAACAACTCTTAAGCAATGCTTCGATGGATAAGTCGATGGCCATCGAAAATCTGTTTCGTTGTCAACCATTACCACAGTTTGAATCCATTATCAACGCATCACTCAATCATGTCATCACAATTGTTGCTGAATCTGATCCATGGCATTACGATGAGATGAATGCAATCTTCTTCGACATACACTTTATCAATAAAATGTCTTCTTTTATTGGATCTCAAATTTGCGATAAACTAAAGGTATTTTAATTGAATTTTTGGATAAAAATAAAAATTAAATAATTTTTTGTCATTAGATTAAAATAATTGTAATGTTTAAAGACTTGTCTGACAAACACTTATTCAGTGAAGACAACCTCAAGACTCTTATGTCATCGACATTGTTCTCAACGCTAATAAATTTGATCGAAACTGGAAGTGAAGAAGTGGTCAAAGAATCGCTTCAATTATTCAGAGAATTTTATGATAAATATATGAATGAATTCTTCATTTATGTCATTAGATGTTATAAGCCGTTGATCTCAAGAGCAATGTCTTTGAACTGGAAGTCGAGACAAAACACTTCAGATGCTATAAAAGAGAACAAAAGACAACTGGTTTTAGAGAAGAACCTCTCGTTAAAGACAAAACTCTTGTTCAAACACATCTCAAATGGTCTTCAGCTCGTGATCTGCAACCATTGGAATGAAAGTCAGAGAATACAACTGATGGACTCATTGACACCAGTTCTGTGGAAATATCTGTCGTGTCCTGACATTGATGTGCAATGTTATGCAATTGATGTCATTCTTGTACTCAATCCTGAAGAATGTCTTCATATCTATCTGAAAATCATTGAAACCTTTGGTTTGACTTTGATTTCATTGCTTTCAAGAAATCAAAATTCAATTATATATACAATTTTGCAATTATTTAATCAAATGTTTAGATCTAATCCTGAATTGATTTTACAAAACTTTGGAATTGTTTTCTTAAAACAATTATTTGAAGTCATAAACAATTTGAGAGACAATAGGATTATAAGTGAAGTCATTCATATCATTGATAGTATCCAAACGATTGCAATCAATGATAAACTCATTTCTGATCATTTCATTGAATTTACAGATTATTTGCTTTTATTGTTACTCAATGTCTTCAGATATGAGACAAATGAAGGCATGAATCGAAGGACTTCTATTAAAATGTTTGCAAACATTTTAACCAAATATTCGTTCAAACAATTTGTAAATATTTTCAAAACCATTCATTTGATTGGAGTTTTGGAACAAATGCTAATATCTAATGATTTAGACATTCAAACAACAGGTTTTAGGTTGAGTTCATTCATTTTAGCCAATCTGAGCACACCTTCAAATTGTGAACAAAACCAAGTAATTGTGATTAGAAACTCATGGAAAGTAATGTTAGACAAACTTTCTTTGAAGTCTAGTGAAGGCATGGCCTCACTTCGAGTCCAGACTATCTCTGTTTAATTTTTTGAAATTTAAATCTAAATATTTTTTGTTTGAAATAATCTTATTTTATATTTTGATTTCATAATAAATTTGTTATATTTATAATTGCATTCATTTTATACAATAATATTTATATATCTTTTTTTGATTAAAATATTTTTTCGTTTATTTTAACATTTTGTATAATTATTTTGATTAAAGAATTTGTTTCAACAAACAAATGAATGACTGATTGTCTGAAATGAGTGATCAAATGATCAATTCTTAACGTCTTTGTAATAAATATGCAATTATTTCACGATTTTTTGATTTCATTTATAATAAAAACGTTTATATTATATAAGATTACATATTGTGAGCACTAGTCATATGTGTGTCCGGTTTGGGACAGAAATTTGGCTCTTTCTTGTAGTTGATGGTGATATGTGATCGTCATCACCAGTTCCTCTCCGAACAGCATAACTGCCGTCTCTTTGAAAAACACTTGCAGTCTATGCACCCAATGGCCATGAGTGCGACTTTCAATGCCCACTGTCTTTAACGCCTGATCCACATACTCCTTGGCCGATGGAATGCCCATATGTTTGATATTACTGTCCAAATTAACCAGTTTTGTGGCCACAACACCGGGACATAGGCTCTGAATCACAATACCCTGGTCTTTATATTCAATATCTAGCGCTCTGGACAAGTAATCCATATAAGCCTTGGAGGCCGAGTACAGTGTAAGAAGTGGCACAGGTATGGTGCCAGCGATGGACGCATTGTTAATAATTATACCCCTTTTCTTTTCCAACATTTTAGGCAATATTATTTGAATCATTCGCGACATTGAAAGCATATTGCAGTTAATGAGCGCTGGTATGAATGAGTGCATATCATCACTCGTCTCCAGAAAGTATTCGTGAGCCGACTTTCCAGCCATTCCTACATTGTTGAACAACACATCAATGATCGGCAGTTTGTCGACTTCTTCGCCGATTCTCTCATAGACGTCATCTCTGATGAAGTCAACGTCCAATACATTGATTTGTTTGCAATTTTCAAAATCTGCCAAAAGTTTTGTTTTGATGTCTTCGAGTTTTTGTTTATTTCTGCTCAAAAGAAGTAATGAATAACCGATTTCTGCGAACCGTTTGGCGTATTCGAGACCAATGCCATCCGTGGCTAAGAGTTCAATATTAAATTCAATTATAGTTTCTTTTTATGTCTTTTATGACTTCAAATGTTATTTAAATAAAACATCACTTTTCATACCGCCCGTAATGATAGCCCATGTCTTTGATGACGGCCTCCATTCAACCCCCTTATCCAAAGCATGTGCCAAATACCCCTTATAGACGTTTTTGATAAGAAAGTATCCGAAATACATGGAGAAGAGTCCGGCAAAATATATGGGAACTATTAGAAACTTCTGCCATTCCAAGCTATTCTCAATGAATTGGATCCCGGGTTTCATAAACGTTTCCATTATTTTCTTCTATTCAATGAAAAAAATAATTTTAATAATTTTTATTTCATCGACACTCACATCAATGCTAATAATAAACTGCAAAAATTGATTGAAATTATAGTTCAATGAATTATTTTCTGTTCATTCGGGTTATCAAACCCTAAAACATAGTCTGATGTTTGAAATGTCAATCAATTTTTCATTGAAATTCTCATCAAACAATTCAATGACTTTTTTCAAATTTCCTTTAATTTTGTTGTTAGAAATTTGTTCAAGGTTATTATTGTTAGGCAAATGAACAAGATGTGTTATTATCCTTAATACAATTCTCTGTATTTTTTTAAAAAACTTTAAATAACTTCATATTTTCGAAAAATGTCTCCGAATTGAATTATAAGAATTGAAAGTAAGGGTTATTTTAATTTTTAAAAATTATTCTTTAAATATTATTTTAATTCAAATGATTTCAGAATAATTTTGAAAAAAATTTGTTATTTTTTAAATATTGTTTATAAATACAATTATTATGGAAACTAACGATAAATTCAGTGAAACATCGATGAAAATATTGAACGCTTTCAACACAATCGTAATCTTATGGACATTATTAGTGGTCATATCGACGGTAATGGATATGAGGGGTCGTCTCAATTCAAAAAGTATTCTCAAATGTTTCTCATCAGTCTATAATCAAAGACAACTATTACCACAAAAGAAGACAAACAAGTCTTCGAACATTGATCTAAACTTTTTGGACGGTTTGAGAACAGTATTAAACTATTACATAATGCATATGCACTTTGTGTTCCTATACTGTAAACTATCCCCTGAATGGAGGCAACGATTCTATACCACATCCAAACAGCAACTGTTGGCCCATAATTACACTACCCTCTCGTCGGACGTGTTTTTGGTAATCAGTGGTGTTCTTATTGGCAAAAGTTTTGTCAAAGAATACAAGAATTGTTTCGAAAATATTTCTTTAATGAAGTATTGTTTGAAACGTTTGTGGAAATTGTTTTTATGTTATAATACAATAAACATAATTAGTGTCAATGTTTGTCGACATTTCAATAGCTCTATCGATAGGACATTAGTGTTGTCTGAAGTGGATGTGCGGACATGGCTTATGAATGTGCTTATGCTTCAAAACTACCTGCCTTATAAGGATCAGGTGAGTGGTCATAATCACTGTTACCCTTTTAATAGAATTTATTCTATTGATAGATATATACAAAAAGTATTTCAAAATAAGAATGAAATTTAATAATAAATTTGTTACAAAAGTTCACGCATTGGAGTTGGTATATATGTGTGTTGGCCCAATTGACCTTGGTCACACCATTCATACTAAGACCTATTTTGAAGTATTCATTCATTTTCAATTATCGACAAATTTCTGATTTGAAAAATATTTTACTTTTCTTACAGAGACTATAAGACTGGCGTTAAGACAATACTAGCAATCAATTTGATGTCATCTCTAATACAATTCGTTTTAATATATTTTATTGGTTTTCATAACTTTTACGACTCATTGAATATTGATTTAAAAGGAAATTATTTTTATAAGTATTTAAAATATATATTTATTTATGATTTTGATTCATGTCTTCCTTTTTCTAATGTCTTTCATAGCAAATGGAATAATAGATTTGAAATGATATTCATTAAGACTTATTGTCGTATTGGATGCTATGCTAACGGACTATACGTGGGATATCTATTGGAAAACTTTGTGGACATTAAATCAATAAATGAATTTCATTTCAAGAGTTGTTTCCAAAAAAGCATAACAATTATTTCAACGATAATACTATTTATGACAACATTGATGGTCTCAATTCAATCGGGTGAAGAATCAATAGCCGGTGCTCTCAGTCATAGCACTGTTAGACAATTTTTCTCAATAATAGTCTCATATATTTTGCTCAAATGTTTTTATAATAGAAATAATAGTAAAATTTTGCGCTTTTTGTCGTCAAATATTTGGCAAACTTTTCAAACGATATCATTGCAAACATATTTGATTCATCCGATTATTTTAAGGGTTATATTCGACAAATTCGACCCCAAAGTAGAAATCAATGTACAAAATATTGGATATTATTATTGGACTTTTGTTTGTATGACATATTTTTCGAGCGTTTGTTTGGCCCTAATGTTTGAATTCCCGTTCATTTCTTTGATTAACTTTTTGTCAAACAATCATAAGAAAAATATATGAAAATAATGTAAAATAATTTATAAAATTTTAATAAAATGTTAAATAAATGAGATTATAGTATGTGAAGGAATGGGATTTTATGCCACCCTCTTTCGAGGAAAAGACACAGGTATTTGGATGTGTGATATTTTGTAAGTTTTTGACGACCTTGCTCATTGTGTCAATGAACTACATTTCCTCTTATCATGATTCATTCGCATCCACACAACTAGAGATGTATGCAATGTTGTAGAGATTGTATGATTATTTGCTTATAATAAACCTTGGTCATTATGGAAAGCGAAGACAACCTTGCCAAATTTTCCGGTATGACCGGACACATTCTACAACAATTCAAACTCTATTCAAAACTATGGCTAATTATGATATGTTTGACATCAATATTGGATTATTTCAAGTATTTTACGGACATATCGTTTATGAAATGCTTTTCAGTGTTTGTGAACTCCAAGAGATTTATTGTGAAAAAAAGTGAAAACAAGGTTAAAAACTTGGACTACCTTGATGGGATTAGGACTGTACTTACGCTGGTAGTCATGTACATACACTTTGGCGTAACTGTGATGACAACTAATCCAGAATATAGTGAAAAGACAACTGAAAGAGTCTATTGGCAAAAGAAATCAGGTTTACTGTTAACGTTGATCACAGATATGTTCTTGGTCATCAGCGGCCTGCTTGTGGGCAAGAACTATATCAATGAATACCGTGCCAGTGGTCGCCATGTTATACTCTGGTCATATTATCTGCGAAAAACTTGGAGAACATTCTCTATATATAATATACATAATTTTATTTATTTGAATTCATTACAGAATCTCAAGTATTGTATCGCAAGAGGAATCAGATATCCAGACATTGGTCTATACGTATGGCTAATGAATGTGTTTTTCTTACAAAACTTTTTGCCATTCAATCGAATGGTAGGTTTGACTGAAGAAGTAATTCATAGAAACATATATAGTATTAAACACTGAATTAATTGTACAAATGTTTTGAGATTTTGGTTAATCTTATTTGCAATCGACTGTTAGACTATATATTGAATTTATACCCCTTAGTTCACATCCTATTGTTGGTATCTTTGTATTATAATCCAATTATCACTCGTTAGTCCATTTCTATTGAATATCATTGAAAAGTAATTCTTAATTTCATTTGTGATATATTTTATAATTAATTCATTTTTCATTAATAGAGACCAAAAACGAGGCTTTCGTTTAATCGTTGGAATAATTATTATCTCATCTTTGATTAGATTCGGATTATTTTATTTCACTGATAGCGATGTGTATGAAAACGTTTAAAATTTTTCAACTTTTAAAATAAATTTCTATTCCCACTGAAAACGATCAGGGATTGGGGTATAGAGTTCGACCTGGTTTATATAAAGCCATACACCCGAATGGGTGTGTACTTTATTGGTCTATTCGTGGGATATATGTATGAAACGTATTCAGACATACAGTCCATCACATCATTCATATTCAAGACAAATGAGAAGAGATTATATGCTATTATAATAACACTTTTGGCCACTGCACTCACAGTATTAGGAGTTCCACTACTCACACCCTCGACAATACTGTCAGCCCTTTGTCACAGTCTATACCGACAATTGTTTGCATTATGTTTTAGTTATATTTTACTCAATTTTGCATATAATCCAAACCACAGAATCGTTAGAATACTGTCGGCAAAGACATTCCGGTGCTTACAAACCATACAACAAATGTTACAACTCATGCATTCATATAATTTGGCCCTAATTTTCGATGAATACGACTTCAGACAAAAGAGTATCACTTCTGATGAGATGAAATACATTTTGAGACTGTATTTCATAAACACATTTATAACGAGTATATTCTTAGCACTGGTTCTGGAGTTTCCGTTGAATTCAATTCATGAATATTTCACAAAAACTAAAACAAAATGTAATTAAACAGAATTTGTAGAATTTTATTAAAAAATACAAATTCATAGAATTCTTGCGAATGTATTTCAATGTTAACGAACTTTATTCTAAATAACATTTTCTCAATATTTTAATCATTAAAAAATACATTTATATTAAATACAACTGTTTTACACATCCGATATCCTGTCCATCAATAGTCAGTTGAGGAAAGGGATGTAAGGTATGGAATATTCATCACTTTTGTTGAAGAAAAATTTCACAGAGCATACAACGGACACTTCCACCCCCTATCGACTCAATAGTAGGTATGGCAAATGGTAACAGAGTTTTATCCCTTGATAATGCCTTGCGCTGATCAGGTGTGAAACTGTCCCAGGCTGTTTGTGACAGTGCCAGCACTCGTTCGTTACTTTGGTTTTGCAATTCCAGTACATTTCCACAGAAAGCGTTCATCTGATCGTATGTAATGTCTATGATCTGATGGCCGGTGCTCTCCAGTGATTGAACGAGTCGTTGACGTTCTTCGGGATCAGTGACTGCGTCCAGACATACGACAGCGCTTTCGGTCTGTATTGACATCAATACATTCGTGTGATATATCTCTACACCCTTTGGGTCGTACGCGTGCACAATGATCGGGGTATAGCCCACGTCATGGGCGTGTTGTGTCAAGAGGTCGGGGTCACAGCGCACGGATACACACCCGTAGACAATTCTATGAGCATGGTCAAATACCATAGCACCGGTACTTTCGAGGAAACGGCCGTCTCTTTCACTAACGCTTAGATCAATGACATCTCTAACCATAAAGTGTTTATTGAGTAATGAAATCACGTCTTCATTTCGTTCAATACGACGGCTTTCGGTCGCCATTGGATACAGATATACCTTTCCGTCCGACCACATACTCAACCAGTTGTTGGCAAAGACGGCGTTAGGCTTAGGAGGTGTGGCCTTGTCTTCGAACAAGATGACCTTGATACCATTGGCACTCAGTGTGTCCACAACGGACTGCACTTCTTTGACTGCCTTTTCACGAATGTCTTCGTCACTGGCGATGGACTTGATTTGAAAAGTGTTTGATTGAGCCGTTTGGTCGTCATAGCCAAAAGAGGTCGGCCTAACCATAAGCACCGCTCGGGCCGGAAGTGAGGAATTCATATGAGTTTTACTATTAATAACAAATAAATTAGTTTTTCATAAATTATGTGAAAATCGGTTCAAATATAGGAAATTGATTTCAATTATTGTTTAAAACATTTGAATATTATATGAATTTTGAGTCAATGACAACACCTGTGACTGCGGGAAGACATCCAATGAACCACTCATTCATTGCCTGACATTCACTTTGATTATCAAACTTTTTAAACACAAAAACAGTAATTGTTTTACTCTTTGACGTCATTTATGTCCAAAAGTCATATGATTTGAAATTATCTTTAATTCATATCTGAAGTAAACAATCGACCACTTCTTCATCTTCTAAGTCATTGGTCATCAAAGATGATGTTTACGATCAAATGAATGGTCAAAATAATGGTAAAGATTTTGATGAGATTTTGTAAAAGACATGAAAACAACAGATCCGTCGAAGACATCCATTGAAGCGATGATCGGATACAACAGACAGTCATTCAGTGATCGTATTTGCGATGATTTGTGTCAAGTAGTCGTCGATTGTCTGCCATTTGAAGACAAAATCTCTTTAATGTCAGTTTCAAAACCGTTTAAGAGATGTCTCGAAGTTGTCCTCAAAAGACAAACAGTTCTTATAATTGATTGCAATTCAGATGACATCAGAAATTGTAAGAATGTGTTGAAGAAGAGGTCCAATGAATATGAAGTGGACATCAATTCAATGGCAATATTATTGACAAAATTGTCTAATATTAAAGAAATACGATTTGGAACTAATTTACGAAGACTTACGAAGAATGAAATTTTGATGACAATAACAGATAATTGCAATGATTTGAAGACAATTGACTTTCCGTTCTTTGATGGATGTCGTGAATCAGTACTGAAGAGATTTGGACAAAAGTTTGGCCACAGTTTGAAAAAAATCAATTTTGATTTAGCCATAAATTCGTGTCAATTACTAAAGTTTTGCACAAAATTGCAATCAATTTATGGCATTAATTTCAATTGGTTCTCGTCTTCGGCACCACTTGTGGCCAACAGTCAGACACTTAATAATTTGGACATTCATTTTGGTGTCAAAAACAATGAGAAAAGGATTCCAAAGAGTGATTGTCTTAAAGTATTGTCACATTTGCCTAAACTCAAGACATTGACCATAAAGTTCAGTGATGTCTACGAACACATTCTTAGGCACTTGATGTCAGAAGACGGCATCAAATGGTTTGCTGTGAATTGCAAACAATTGAAGACTTTTGACATTGAATTTGTGGTTAATTTTGTATTTAATTTAAACCAATTTATGACATGTTTTCAAAACTTTTCACAATTACGTCAATTGTGTGTCGATTTGTGGGACAGAACCGACACTTCACACCAGACTCAAGAGATGGACATCAGTTGTCTCAAGAGATGTCTTCAGTTGACTCATTTGACTCTGAAATACAATAGAATAACTGATGAGACGATTGTTGGCATCGAAACAGTTGTTCCTAATCTCGAATGTCTTGTAATAACCACTGACTCTAACATAACAAATAAAGCAATGATTTCTGTCTCAAAACTAAATAATTTAATGTTATTTGAATTGAATGAAAGTTCTGTGAATTCAAAGAGATTTCACGGAATCACAGATAAGGGACTCATTTGTCTCATTGAAGACTGCATTCAATTGAATGACATTACAATTAACGGCAAAATATATATAACTGCAAAGTCTTTGACTGCAATCAAATCAAAGGCTTTAAGACATCCGAAAATCGATTTTTATTATCAATTGTTCACAAATAAGAGGACAGACTCTTCTTATCTCGAGAGTGAAGTGAAGACAATCATCGGATCAGTTAATAACATTGAAATGAAAGTTGAGATCAAGTAATGAAAATTATTTATATTATTATTTATTATATATATTATTATTATTTAAAAATTATTTATATTATTATTTATTATATATATTATTATTTATAAATTTGTAATTAAATTGTTATTAAATTGTTTTATTGTTTAAAACTTAATAAAATAACTTATATTTGACGTCATTTATGGTTGAAATCAATTAACAAAACAAATGTTTTCGTTCAAAAGTCATATGTTTTTGAAATTGTCTTTAATTTAAATCTGAATTAAAAAAATTATTTCTTTGAAAAATGTCTTTATTTCCGGCATATTCTTCGACCACTTCTTCATCGTCTAAGTCGGTGACCATTAAAGATGAAGTCAAAGATCAAACGATTGGTCAGAAGGTGTCAATGGATTGGCTTTCGTTTAAGAGTTTTAATGATAAAAAAGTTATTGAATTAAATAATGAGATAATTGTGGACAAAACTGACGGAACAGTTGGCCACAAGAGTGATAAGAAGTCGCAAAGAAGTGGTAAAAATTGTTTTAATCTTTATTTTCAAAATTGCATTTCATTTAAAAACTTTTGTTTAAAGAATCTAAGATTAGATCCAGAGATGAGTCGAAATATAGATCCAAAAAGGACTCGAAGAGTAGGTCCAAACGACATGAAAGAAGTCTACCGACGAAGACATCAGCGATTGATTCGTTAAAATTAGCGCAACATTTGTCTAATAAGACATTCATTGAAGAGACGGGTCTTTTGCCACAAAATGCCTTCAGATTAGACACAAAAAGAGATAAAAATAACTTAATCTTCAATTCATTGTATTTCAAAGATATCGCAAAATATGATAAAAACAAAACAATTGATATTTCAAAGAAAAAGCGATCAAAAAATGATGGTTTGTATTGACATTTAAGACATTTTTCACATTTTATTTATAAATTACATTTTGTTTTCAAGACTCAAATAACTACAAGAAGTCTAAGAAATTGAGATATTTTTCACGCGAAAATCATTTATTATTATCGAAAAGAAGTGAAGAATCGATTGATTTATCGAAACCAGAGATGAGACCAATGAAAGAGGGGTTGGATTTCATTGCAGTCAAAGCCAATCAACCGTTCAATGAGTTGTCGATCAACTCGAAAACAAATCCATCGAATCCTTTGGGAGTTTATGATCTCAAGACTACCCTCTGGTCTGAAGGAAAGGGATCTATGGATGAGACACCTGTACCGCAAACTTCTATACAATTTCAGTCAATGAAAGATAAAAGCCTTAAAAATGGTATAAAAAATTTGTAAATATTTTGACAAAACATTTGAAACACTCTTTAATTGCAGAATCAATTGGTCCGAATCGATGTCCAACTCGTGAACAGTACTTCTATGAAAAGACTCAAGAATTCAATTCATATTTAAAAGACAACGAAACAGATGTTAATAAATGGCTTCAATTTATTGTATTTCAAGACAAATGTGTGGAACCGATGGATGCAAACAAAGATAAAATCGATGGCAAAGCCAGTGATATTGTAATCGCTGAGAAGAAGCTATCGATTTGTGAGAAAGCGTTGACTTTTAATCCAAAATCAATTGATCTCTTGTTATACCGTTTGGATATTGTGTCCTTTATTTGGGAATTCGAAAAAGTGGTTAAAGAGTGGAAACGATTGACGTTTTTATTCCCGAATTCACTGCAATTGTGGCGAAAATATATAGAATTCTCTCAACAAAATATAACTCATTTCAATGTCTCGAAAACATTGAAAATCTATGAAAAATGTGTAAAAATATTGTCCCAAATGTTGGAAAAAACATTCATTAGTCATTCGCCGCCAGAAAACTTTGAACGAGAATTGGTTTCTATTCTTAGTTCTTATTCACACTTTTTGAGAAGCGTTGGACAGACTGAAAGAGCTGTGGCTGTATTTCAGGCTTTAATTGAATTCAATTTATTCACTCCTAGTCTTCTCACGTATGAAATGCCGGTTCAGGTATTGAATGACAAGTTATTTGAATTCATTTTGAATTTTTTGTTTGACTTTTAAAGGATTGGATAACACTTTTCGAGCCATTTTGGGACAGCGGGTGCGCACGGTTTGGAGAGGACGGTGCCATTGGTTGGGCACAAGTGATGCTTAAGAAGAATGTTGACAACAGTTCACAAAATATGTCACAAATTCAGTCAGTTATCAATGAAGAGGAGAATAGAATTATTGGTCAAAAATGTGATAAAAATGTTGTTTGGCTTAAGTTTGAACTAATGAGACAACGATTCCATTGGTTGCCCACAAGAACCGGTTTGGTGGATAATGATGTTGAAGACCCGGAACGGATTGTATGCAGTGATGATATCACAGAAGTATTGATTCGTTTTCGAGAAAAGGACTCAAAGTATTATTTAGTGAAAGAGTTTTTGAATTTTTTCGATGTTTTTAATACAAGAAGTGATGAAAAGAAGTCAACATTTGATGAATGTTTCGACAAAACAGTTCCCATCTCTGACTTTAGTCTTCATTTACCACTTATGCCAACATTTTTCAATCAAGAGAATGTGATTCAAAACACATTCAAGACATGCGTTGAGTTGTTTTGTGGCGAAAACAAATCCGATTTAGTCTTACATTGGATTCAATACGAAAAGAGTAAAACTTCAGATAAGATGAGTCCAAAACAGATGAGAAAATTTATTAAAGACTTTTTGAGAGACGATTTGTTTCGCAATGATCTCAATGTTTGGTCAGAGTTCGTGAGCTTTGAGTACATATTGGCTGACAATCGAAACGATTGCCGAAAAGTATTTCAAATGGCATTTGAATTGAGTCTCAAATCAAGTCTTGAAAGCAATGAACAATTGTTTAGATTTGTGCGAAATTATGTGGAACTGGAGTTAGAAATTAAATCGTTGTCTCAAATGTCTGAAAATATGACAAAAATGATAGCAAATGACCCGAAAAGGGATGTCTTGTGTGTGAACGCAATGTTGTCCTTATGTTTGTGTCAAATGGTCTCCAATTCAACGCCAACTCTAATATTGAAAGCAATCAATGCATTGAAACAAGTCTTTAACCCAAGTATTGATCACTTGTTTTGTCTCTTTTTAATCAATTACTTAACAAAAGGTTTGTTTGAATTGTTTTTATGAAAAACTTTCAAACGTTTATTCTTGTCAATTGTATTCCAGGTCTTTCGCCGACCATTCATTTGATTGAAGAATATTTGTCCAAAAGTTGTGCAAATATTAGTGAAAAACAATTATTTGATATTTATTTAAAAATTTTAATATTAAATATTCGCCGAAATAGTGGCCAATCAGTGAAGACATTGCGTTCGCCACTCAATAGAGCACTGGATTTATATCCAAATGAATCGCAATTTTTATCACTTTTTGTTAATATTGAAGTCATGTCTAATGTCTTGTGCCGTATGAGACGCTTCTTCGCCAAAACCAATCACCCGGTGCTCAACGAACGGCTATTCACCGATAATTGGAATCTTGTTTTGTTTGCCATACATTCAGAGCTACGAAGACTTGATGTCAACAATGGTATGAGTTTTGAGTAGTTTTTGAACTATTTTTTGGTTTGAATTTAAATATATTTAATTTATAAATAATATTTGATTTAATTATGAATTGTTTTTCATATATAACTTCAGAGTGTTTTTGAACATTGATTTGAGTTTATGAGGGACTGACTGATGCCGAGCGCAGCCCCGACCCGAAGTAGAGGCCATAAAGGGCCACATCCCGACGCCTGCCATTAGTGTCCCTTCAAAAATTAGCTTAAGTGCGGAACTGGTGTTAAACAGATCCCTTATTTTCCTTACTCTTTGGTTTAAGCACGAAGTGTAGGCGCCCTTTGATAAGCCTGTCCTCTCAATGCCATTAATATATGATTACAGTTTACAAACAAAATATTTTGTGTTTTATTTGTAATAAAATTGAAAATTATTTATCATTTTTGTCTCAATTAATTAAAATGATATTTATTTTTAAATTTATTTGTTTAAAAAAATGATTTGAATTTAAGTTAAACTTATAATTAAATTATTACTTAAATCCCTGTCCATTATAAGCACCGCCCTCTCAGACGTATAGTCTGTTCACAAAAAGTTTTTGATTCACTTATTATTTGAATTTCATTTGAATTTTATTCACAGAAATATTCACCGCTTATGACACCAACTCAGGTATTGTCAATAGAGTGCGTGTACTATTCGAGAGGACGGTCACATCGGGTCCGTTATCAAATTGTGTCACTCTTTGGAGACTTTACCTAAAGTTTGAGGTAATGATGACTTCTATTGTATTTTCGTTTTCAATGAATCTAAGAATTGAATTATTAATGAATTTTTAGATGAATTGCAATAACAGATCAAAAGCGAAATCAGTTTTCTATAGAGCTCTACAGAGATGTCCTTATAGTAAAGTAAGGCTTAATATAATAACAATTGTTTTGCATTCAATTGAATACTATTTTTCAACAATAGGTCCTATATTTGGATGGAATCCAATATTTTTCGCAACAATTGCAGGAATTGTTGGATATTATGACCGAAAAAGAGCTAAGAGTTAGAACTCCTTCGGAAGAAATCGATTTATTGTTAGAAAATGTTTGAATTCTTTATTTTAATAATATTTTGTGAAAATAAGTTTTGATAAAATATTTCTCAAATTTGCTCAAAAATAAAGTTTTGTGTTTTTTATTAAAATTTTTATTGACTTTCAATTAAATACAAATTTACATATAATTTAAAAAATTGTTTTTTTTCAAAATCTTTTGTTTGATTTGAATTTACTTCTCTCTGTACGAAACTGTCTTTCCGTTTGGTTTTGTCTCTGAAGAGGAATAGAGTTAACAAAAACCAGGATTAGTCAAACACTAATATAATGGCATTTTCCGCCTAATTGAATAGTTATATTAAGGAATTTGTAAAATATGCAATTTAACATTAGAAGCCTATGCGAATTGCAGTTTAACATTAGCACTCTATAGGAAATTGCAATTTAACATTAGCACCCTATGCGAATTGCAGTTTAACATAAGCACCCTATGGGAAATTACAATTTAACATTATCACCCTATGCGAATTACAATTTAGCATTAGCACCCTATGGGAAATTGCAATTTAA
>JAQIXR010000718.1:0-20867 GCA_034700825.1 Quadroppia sp. Gr-Ori-00064 | reverse complement strand
ATAGTATTAAAAGATTTTATTTTCATTTTTTTTTATTTTATATCTGACTTTTAAAAAACTTTTTGCGAGAGAGAGAGAGAGAGAGAGAGCAGGAAGAGAGAGAGAGCAGGGAGAGAGCAGGGGGAGAGAGAGAGTACAGGGAGAGAGCACAGGGAGAAAGAGAGTACAGGGAGAGAGAGAGAGAGAGAGAGAACAGGGAGGGAGAGAGAGAGAGCAGGAAGAGAGAGAGCACAGGGAGAAAGAGAGTACAGGGAGAGAGAGAGAGAGAGAGAGAACAGGGAGGGAGAGAGAGAGAGAGAACAGGGAGGGAGAGAGAGAGAGAGAGAGAACAGGGAGGGAGAGAGAGAGAGAGAGAGAGAGAGAACAGGGAGGGAGAGAGAGAGAGAGAGAGAGAGAACAGGGATGCTCTGCTCAAATCTTGTGCCATTTCATTGAAGCATCATTTTGTTTGAAAGCCTTATCCTTTACGACCATTATGTGAGTCTTGGGAGACATTGACTCAACAATATCTATGCAAACATTTTCTAAAGCCATTCATATCATTAGTTCTTATATTCTATACAAATATTTATAGTATTTATACATTTATGTCAATATTAACCAAAATTCTGTTATATTTTACAGAATATTCTGTACATTCGATAGAAGAATTATTTTAGAAATAATTGCATTTTATTAACAGGAAATTCTAAGTTAGAATTCATGAGAAGGGGGTTTGAAAGCACGTGAGAGATGTTTGATTGAAAACCCTGGCTATAGAATGACTTGTGTTGGGTTTACAACATATTTGACACCCTTTTCATCATTAAAAAACTCTTTGAAATCCTGAACATCAGTGGAATGCATACAATGTGAAGCACTTTCATTACATACCTCTCCTTTCGCTCTGTCTTTACATTAATATTTGAAAATTACTCAAAAGTCATATAAAATGCAATTTTGTTTCATTTGATTCATTGATTTGAAAAATAAATTGAAAAATATTTAATGAATGAATTGTTTTGAAAAATGCTATAAATATTTATAAACTTTTTATTACATAATTAAATGATTGAAAATATTTCGTTAAACAAAAATAATGGATAAATAGTTTAAATTAAATCTCATTTAAAAGACAGTTATTTAAAACATTTGTTTATATAAAAACATTATTTAAACAAATATTTGTCAACAAATCATTAAATTTTGAGTTATTTTCTGCAAATCACTCAAAAACACATAAAATATATTTCAATAAATATTAAAATTCTAAGAAAATGATAATCAGTATTGGTTTTGATGGTAGGGATTGTTCATTGAATTACTTCCAGATAATTGTCTTTGCAATTGTGAGACCATATTCTGCTGTGGAGGTCGTTGTCCGCCGGCCGACCACTGGTTCATATGCGGCCCTCCAGTGTTGGCCATCGCCTGCATGTTATTGTTCTGTGGATTGAATGTGTTGGGCCTGTTGTCCATCGACACCATCTGACCCATTGTCACATTGGGTGCCGCCACAGAGTATTGAGACCTGAGTGGAAGAAGACATTCGATAAGAGTTTGGTTTGAATTCAGTTAACAATGAGACGAAAGACAGACCTCTGAGCCATAAACTGTTGGTTAGGGTGTTGTTGTCCAACCATTTGTTGTGTGTTTTGCATTTGTGACCTAATTATCATTTGGTTTTGGTTCGGGTGCTGATACCCGGGTGGTGGTCCTGACATTTGCACCGTCTGTTCCATGTTTTGCATTGACATCTGGTTTGGCATTTGATTCGGCATTTGATTCGACATTTGGTTTGACATTTGATTTGTCATTTGAGACGACATCTGATTTGACATTTGGTTGGGAAACGACATATTGGGTGTGCCATAATTGGTCTGTTGTTGGACAGGCATGTGATGCATAGGCTGAGATTGGTTCGGCACCGGTTGGTTTTGCATGGAATAAATAGCGTTTTGTTGTGACGTTAATTGCATTTGTTGTGACGGCGCTCTCATCTGTGCCCTCATTGTCATCGATGGCTGTCTGGCCTGATATACAGGTTGTGGCGCAACGGATGAGCCCATCATTGATTGGTTGATTCCCATATTAGGAGCGTTTGATTGCATATTAAACTGTGAAGTCGTTGTATGTCTTGTACTCAACATTGCTTTCAGCGGTCCTTTCGAGTGGCCAACGGGTCGGGGATCTGAATATCGGGGGCCAACCATTTGCTGTTGGGGCTGATAGTAGGACTGCTGGGAAGGCATTTGCGGAGGACCGGCAGTTGGTGTCTGTGGATTAGGGTGTGGGGTATACCAGTTCTGAGGCACAGTCTGTGTGGGTGGAGCACCGTATGGTTCGTAGTTGTTTGTCATACGAATGGGAGGCGTCTGTTGACCACTATTTCCGTTTGCATTTTTCGGATTACGTTTACGGCGGGGATTCTTAACCCTTTTAGGTGTCGGCGCTCGCGGCCCGACGTCAAGCATAAGGTTCTGTCGCATCGAGTCATCAATAGAGAGGTTTGGCATCATTTGATTGGGAATGACATTCGGAAGCATCTGTTGAGGCATTTGGTGTGGGATAGGTATGCGCTCATTAGAAATGATTGGTACTGTAGGGGTGGGTAGGGGTTCGACGACATCCTCAGGTGGAAGGGGTGGCGGTTCTAAATAGTATGACAAAGGCTTTCGCATATTATGTTTGTGGCGGGAAAGGAGAAAATGGTTTTCCTCTCCACGTAAAGCTTTGCGTTCAATCCTAACGGCCCCAAACCATGTCCAACTCAGAGGTGATGGGTTCTTATGGCCTTCCAATAGATCCCAGGGCGAGACCTTTTGCTTTTCCGCGGCCTGTAATCCCTGTTTCTTATCAATGGAGTCAAAACCAGCGATTTTGTTGCCTTTGGTGTCAATGAGTGAACCCATTGGTTCGCATGTAATCACTTCGCAGTGAGTCTTCACTATTGGCAACAATTGTCGAACCATTTTTACGCCAAGAGTTATTCTATCGATATTTAACTCTTTCTTCAATTTCTTTATCAGGTTTTGGTATTGCTTTTTAGCGTCTTCTCTGACAGAGTCGGATGTGTCGCATACCTGAGTCGTGTGCAACACAACGGCCAACATATCCAACACTGTTGTGAACACTTCGTAATTGATTTGTGGATCAACTATAGTAAAGCTGATCAGTTGTATCAAAAGAACGGCCCATTCGTTCATCAGAGTCGACGAACGTTGGACAGTATCAAACATCCCGCCCACAAGACTCAGTCTTAACTGTAGGCCCTCTTGAATGGCGTGTTTGGCCTTCAAATCGTCGCAAAGCTTTTCATTAATCGCTTGAGATATTTGATTGTGAAGTGATGTCAAGAGTTCTCCTCTCTGTTCGTCCTGTCCTTTAAGACACATCAACACCAGTGAGAGGAAGGGCTGATGACTCAATAGAGAAGGGGGTGGATTGGATGCACCACTATTCGATGTATTCTTTTGTTGTTGAAAACCTCTGTCTTTGCTCTTTGAAGAAGAATAAGAGCTTTGAGACGATTGGTTCATAACACTTGACATCCAGTTCCCAGTCTCGAGCACATTGGCCGCTCTCAACAGTATCTTTCCCTCAACAGTCGGTGGCAGCTTTGATATGAGAGGAGCGATGAGCCAAACCCTGTCCTTCTGGTTGTGGCTGTCGTTCAAATGGTTCGACTGTTTATAAAAGCTTTGCTTAGAATTACTTCTGGGACTAAATAACGACAATTGAGTCGAGTTTTGGGCACTTTTGGTCATCTCTTCACTTGAATTCTGAAAGTAGTCGACCGTCGCTTTGGCCACACTTTCAAGCCATTGGTTCAGTTCGCCGGAGGACTGGGCGTACATGAGCTGCAATTGAAGCCATGACACTCTTATTGACCATTCGTCCAGATTTTGGAGAATTTTGGCGATCGCTATCTTTTGGTCAGAATCTAATTCTTGCAAAGAATGCATTGCAATCAGTTTGGGATGACATATCATATTTAGGAGATGCTGTGCCTCCCTGTGCGACAGCTTTGAATCCAGAAGCAATTTGTTGAGGATCTCCGGGTCTAACATAAAACCCCTGAGACATTTGTCGTGAACCCATTGCTGTTTACATATCTCTCTCAACGACTGTTTCGCCGAATCGCTAAGACCTGGCTTTTCCATGACTCCGGCCTTCGACGGCAAAGACCTTCACATCAATGGATATTATATTAATTTTATATAACATTTCAATAGATTTATATAAGACTTACATTATTCCCAAATCTCCAAAGTCTTCGTCGCCACCAATTGGTCCCAAGATATCACTAATACTGATCTCTCCCTTTCCATCGGCTTTGGCCTTCATTTCGGCATTCCTTTTCTCCGCAGAATTTCCTGTAATTTAATAATTTTGAGACAATTTCGATGAAATTGATTACAAGAATCAGATAATACCCAAAACAAGAATGGCTTTGAGAACAGTGACAACGATTTCGATTCTTAGGGTACTGTGCGCTGCGGCCAACAAATATCTATCACAGGGGTATTTGATGTTATAATGAGGTCTTTGTGCCGGATTTGGAGGGGTTTGTGCTAGAAGTGGAGGACCGGGACTTGTAAGAGAATAACGCGAAGATGTGGCAAATGATGTCATTGTGTTTGAAGACAATGGCGTTTCTGATGTCTTGAAAAGACAGAGCAATAAATGACAGGTTAGTCGAGCCCCGGTTTCAGCGTCTTCGGGACCGTCAGCTGTTGGCGCCAAAAGTGAAGGAACGGCTACTTTAGTAATGAAGGTCTCGAGTGAGAAACAGCGTCTGGCGATCAGTATTGATGTAAAGACGGCCAAATTGTTATGGATTGAGAGGTCGGACACATCGACGTGTGTCAGCAAATCGTAATAAAACTTTGGATTCGATGAACAACAAAGAGCTTTCAAAACACTCAACCATTCGCTGCTCAGATCAGGACAGGCGGCCGTCAGTTCGGCGCAGAGGACAGACATCTCATTGAGTTTATCGATATCACTGGCCATTGATATGCATTGAATGGCATTACAGACAAACGAATACCGATCGGCGATATTGTCGTTCAGGTTTCGAATGTTGTTTGGATCCACTTTGAGTTTGGGGTTCTTCAGACACTCCGCCATCACTGAGTTGTTCAATCGCATACTTGTCGTCGATTCCGAATGTGAGCTCATCTGAGAATTACTCAATTGTTTGATTTTACTCAACATTGAGGTCATACTAATGGTGTCCTTCGACCGAAGAATGCAAGAAGTGTTCAAATCATATAAATAGAATAGAATACATCTTTCGGCTGAAGAACAGTCACTCGGATTGTTGACATGTCTGACCAGTTTCCAGAGGCCATCAAACACAGCCAATGTCTCCTCCGGTGACACTAAAAGAGAGCTCTGGTATCTGTAGAGCACGCCTACAATGTATAGACCAATGGATGTACAGTAAGTTCGGGCCAAAATCGGACACTTCTGTTGCAATTGAATGTCCACTTCAACCAACTCTTTGAGCATTTGGATAATGAACTCAATTAATCCGTGGACATTGAGTGCCATTTCCATCAAATCAAAGAGAAAAGCAATCGATTCAATGAGTGGCAAATAGTTAGCGCTTCCGACGGCCACTCCATTAAGCATTTCGATGGCCGCTGTGGCGCAGGAGTTGGTCATCACGTGCTGATCAAATGTGAACAACGCCTGAAACTTAATGATAGCCGACTCGAAATTGAATCCTTCTTTGATGGCGTGTTTCTTCACTTTGCCGCCATCGCTGATATCCATCGATGACTTCCGACTAAAAAGTTTTGTTATTTCTTTCGTTATCTTTTTGACCGCATGTTTGGCCTCGTCTTTGGCTTTGCCGACGCCATAGAGAAGAATATGTCTTTGATTGCAGTCGTGAGCGAATGACTCGTCTTGTGGTAGAGGGAAATGCATTGTATATAACAGATGTCTTGGCGTCGAGTTCTTCACCGGGATGTCAGGCATAGGGAATGTCGTCGAATGTGACCCTAAGCCAGTGTTCGGCTCGTCTTCTTTGTCAGATCCGACTGAATCGGGAAGTAATAGATCTAAAAAGGAATGGCCTTTAGTTTATGAGCCCAAAAATGTGTGCAATAATTGAATTGTTGTCAAACAAAATAAAGTAAAAGAAGAGAACCGTTAAAATAATTGAGTGAATTGTAATACGAAGTGAGAAAACCGATAGTCGAAGACCGACCCAACCCTTTCCGTCGCTTTTTATTAGATCCTAAAGTTTTTTATGTCATTTCAAAACATTTCAAGTCATGCAAAATGTCAGAAGTTTTCAGTGTTTTTGTATTTCATTTGCAATTTTCAGTTCAATTCATGCCATAAACAAATGATAGAAAAATTAGTTAATTATAGAAAAATTAAATGAAATTTATTTGCATTTAAAGCAAAATAAAATACCGATCATTAGAGTGAGAATATGAAGGGCACCGACACATACCTGCCTGGTCTGACAGATTCTGTTGCTGACCGGCTTTGATATGCTGTAACAGTTTGTCCAAGTCTTCGTCCAGATTCTCATCCACGTCCATTGAAGGCATGTCCCAACGGACCTGTTGATCTGTCTGTCCAGCACTGGTATTGTTGGACAGTGGGTCGAACATAGGCAATGAAGAACTGGAACCTGTTTTCTGAATGCCGTTCGACACCAGAGATCCCAAACTGTTGTGATTCGAGAGATCATTACTTGCAGACAAATTGGGTACAAACCCGGCCAAAGACGGCTCCTCTGTGTTCGCCTTTGAACTACTGGTGCTGTGAGGCAATAGTGGAGTATTGGGAGAGTTAGAGAACTGTCCGCGAGATATAAGTGTACACATATAGAGGTCATGAGAGAAGACATCACAACGTATTAGTTCTCCGAAGAGTAAAATCAAATTATAAAATCCTTGTTTATTGTCAGCGCTGTTGAGACCCATTCGTTCCTCATATACCGGCGCCTGAATGTCGAGAAAATTCAATAACAGGTTCTGATATATCGGTGTCAACACTGAGTCGGACGACTTGTTGGTGCCATTCGTCGGGGAAGTCATATTTGAATTGGCATTGTTTTGGACACAATTGTTGGTCACTTCCAACTCTGATTCTTCACTCATTTCATTGTCTTTTTCTGCCGTCAATTCTGTTTGTCTTTTATCCAACAGTTTTGCGACCACAAGAGCCCTGTGTTCGCCCGTCCTCTTCGTAGTGACCGCCCATTCGCACAGCAGACGCACAATCGGCTCGTCTTCGGCCAAAACGTCGGCAACATTTCGAGTATTGGTTTCAGAAGTATTTGAATTATTGGTGGAATTCGTGGTAATATTGTTTGTGTTCGGACTAAAGGGTGAGAATATCTTCGAGAATAAGGTGTCGATTGAATTGTTTGAATCGAGTTTGTCGAAGCACTGTCTGTCGAGTCCGTCCAAGACGTTCAACAGCTTATTAACTGTAGTTCCGGCCGTTTTCTCCCACCGATCACAAGACCACCGCATTTCTGACATTCGACTTCTTCGTCGGATCTGTTCCTCTGATTTCTGCAATTCGATGCGAAGGTATTGATTGTGAGGCCGTGGAGGCATTGGTAGGTTTGAAGGCTCACAGGGAAGTAAGTCAAGGGGAGAGCCTTGAAGATTGGCCGCCCCTTTGCTGTCGCCGACATTCATCCATATGAAAGCAGTCGGACATTCAATGGTTATTATTTGGATTATCGAGGAAAGGCCTAAAATGACGTTCCGATGACTCGAACATTCGGTCAATTCATTGAAACATGAGAACAGTTGAACATTTGTGCTCTGGTTTGGAGTCATGGCTATCGAATTGGTCGTACCGTTCAATACATTACCGGCGCCGGCATTAGAAGCCATTCCATTCATTGTACTATTATTTGTATTCTTAGCATTAATTCCGTCCTCTTTATTGGTGTCTGTGTTGGGATCAGGCGTTTGAACGGCGCTATAATCAGTGACGAGTTGACTGAGTTTTTTGCAGCACTGGTAGCCTAGTTTGCGGGACAACTCCTCTGCTTGTGTGAACTCATCCACGTATTGGAGAACTAGTGGCACAACAATACCGATGACCGAATCGTCCGGTGATTTGATTTTCTCCAACAGTTCCAAAAGCCATAACAAGAACTCATGTTTGTCGAGAAGTCCCCCTTCGAAGAGATGACGGGCCAGTTGTGTGTAGTACTGCCACTGCGCCGGCACATCACTGGGCACAGAGTTGACGGAACTGGTGGTTGTGGTGGGACTCACGCCGTGATAGTGTTCACAGAGTCTGTTGTATTGTTCGCGAAGATATTTACACAAAGCGTTGGTCCACTCCTGGGAGGGGTCGGGCAGTTGGCGCTTAGACTTCTTGTTGTTGGACTCAGAGATGGCCGTCTGATAGGCGGAGGACATCTTCAGGAACCACTCGGCCTTAAACATAGGGACATTGAACTCGTAAAGACTCGAAAAGATTTCCTCCTTTTTGTTAAACACGGGAACCTTTCGCGACAACTGAGACAACGTCTTCGCATTGGAGGCCAAGTCCTTAAACCAGGCGTCGACGGCGTTCTTGGACTTGGAGGTCACTAACCAGATGTTGTCCTTGGTGATGATCTGGGTCTTCTTTCGCGTACATTCCGGCAATGTATTCAACTCTTGCTTTTTGGACAATAAAGTACTAAAATAAGAGCCAAACTTATTTGCGGTGATGTTTGAGTTCTTCGCCGATCCGTATTCATCGGTAATCAACGTATTGTTACTAAAGCCTTGCTTTACGTTAACGGCTGTCAACTCGTCCTAAACCACAGCCGACGAAGACATTCAAAATCAGAGACAATTCAAACACATTTAAATCCAATGCAAACCTCCTTTTGTTTGGGGTCCTGGGGGTAGACGTCGGGCGGACCCAATTTGGGCCTCTTTAGGGGCCTCTTCTCGTACAGCCAACTCGAGACCACGACACCAGACATGTCTTGAGCCGATTGTCTTCAGCACATGAATCAAAACCAAAGGAAGTGCTTGTTTTGATGTTATGTTTGGTTTGTATTCATTTTGATTGAGTTATATAACAATTGATTGAAACAACTGTCAAAAGGTGTCACTAAGTGTTCGTCCATTCAATGGCTTGCATTCAAAGCCTATTGAATGTAATTATGGCATAAGTTGTGATTAAAACATTTTCATTAAAAAACTTTTAAATAAAATTCATATGAAATACAATTATTATAAATATATTTATTGATATAATTAATAATTTAATCATTTTTCGAGTTTTCTTTGATATTATATTTTTAATTCAAAACTACAAAACATTTTTAAAATTAAATTTTTGAAGAAATGTTAAATTTTATACAAATTTATAATAACAAAAATCATTAAAAACTTTTTTTTATTAAAAATTCTTAAATTTTTATAAAAAAATGATTTTTGACCAATTCTTTCACTATAGCACACTTTACCTGTTCCGAGCATTTCTATCTGATCTGACCGTAGGAACCCATAGCCAGTTCCTCCCATCAGATTCATTCCGGTTATTAGGAGTGAACCACCCGTTCCAGTGAAGCACTTGTTCCACAGCCATGCGATTACCCAATGTTTGTGAGAATATTCTGCAAAGAATATATTAATCGTTTCATAAGTTATTAGAATTTTCTTAAATGTTTGTCTCGAGACAACCATTGCTTTGTTGAAGTTGACTATGGATTCATTTGAAGAATATATTCCAGACTTTCATTTAAGACATCAATCAATTGAGAAATAAGAGACACAAAGACATTAGAAGACATGAACTCCATTTGTGCACAATTTCTCCATAGAATAACATTAGATTTCCGTCTATTTTAGACATTTTGCAATTTTTTTTCTCAAAAATTCCATTGTTTTCTATAAGAAATTCATTGTTCAATTCATTACTTTTTCATAAAAAAATATAAACCAAATATTGAATAAAAATATTTTTGATGTCATTTGAAGCCATATGTAATTATGTTTTGATCACTGAAACCAAATCAAGTTCTTCATTATCCTTCTTCGGGTGGGAATAAGGTTGTCAAAAGGCTTTATCGAAAGGTTGTCCTTTTTTTGCCCCAAAAATGTCTGTCAACCCTATGTAGGAAAAGGTCAAGAGTTTCTATTTCGACAATTTGTTCATCATTTGCACAAATGTCGTTTGGATTACATGTCTTCTAATGGTTGATCTCTTATTGATTTCCGACTTCTTATTTATTGATAATCAATTTCATCAAAAATCAATACTTTTAGTGAATATCATTTTTAGAGTATTTTTGCATTTTTTCTATTTTTATCGATTTTAATACTTTTTTTATTTTTCGTTATTGTTTTACTACATCCATATCTTCGGGCACAGGGATTAGTCAACAGAATATTCATAACATAACTAAAATAAAAATAATGCAAAAAATTCTTTATTATTCTTTAAATAAACTAAGAATTTGTTTGAGTTTGCTTTAAGAGGATTATTGTGAACAATGTTTGAGATGTGAACAGAATTTAATTTAATTGTGTTTTCAACTCAAATGTTATACTAATTGTCAAACAATATGTAACAAACTTTTTAAACAATTCAATGGCTTTTTCATGACTTAAATTAAAACATCATTTTTTAATAGAGTGCTCAAAATCTGCTGAAAATCAATACATTATATATAAATACAATAAAACAAAAGAAATGAAATATACGGAAATGTAATCAAAATTATGGATCAATTGATGTCTTGCTGTCATTTAAAACCAAAACCTTTTTCGCTCTTAATCTAAGGAATGGTTATATAACAGAGTGTCTAACTATCACAACAACAACAAAAAGTGATTTATCGTTACTTTGAAATAACATTTAATAGCACTTTCTGTCAAGAATTGATTTATTTTTATAATACATGAAATAACCTATAAATGAGAAATAGGCCTTAATTTACAAAAAGGTTTTATTATATAATTTACGATAAATTAAACAAAACACTAAGAATTAAAATATGTTTTTTTTGAGTGAAATAATATATTATATGAAAAGCTAAGGATTTAGAAAATGAAATGAAATTATTCTGACGTTTAAACAAATATTGAAAGCAAATAATTTTGTTCAATTCATACAATGTATATTCAAATTACAATTTGAAAAGGCTTTCAAAACCAATTAAATGTGTATTTTCTATAGGATTTGAAGCATACGATTATCTCAATATTTTTAGTATTAAATAAATGTTTATAAAAATATTCTTTAATTCCAAAGCAATTATATTCTGAATATTAGTTATTCTATAATTCGTTTATCATTTATATAACAATATTTGCATTCAATTGAGTTGTAAACCACTCCCTGAGTGCGTGGGTTAGGGTTAGGATTAATAAAGGGTTTATATTCAAAAATATTCGCCATAGATGTGAGAAAAGGGCTGTCACTCGGAATGTGCGCAAAATTGGCCAAAATTTTAAAAATCTTTATATAAAAGCTTTTTCACAATTTCTTATTCGAAAAATTGTATTCAAAATTGAAAGAAGTCTTTCACTGATATTTCAACAAATATTTGCTGAAAACTATTATTTTAAAACTTCTTCAATCAGTCATTGATTTTCAATTCTCTACAACTGATAAGCAAACTATAACTAAAAGGTAAGACATTTTTTGTTAACAATTGTTATATGTTTTGCAAATATTTTCAAAATTTTATGAAATATTGACAATAATTTGAATGCATTAATATATTTGTATTTCTATTATAAATATACAATTTTATGAAAATGTTGAACAAAAATCCATTTGAAAACATGATATTTCACTTATAAAATGAATTTGAGTTCAAATACAAAGTTTTAATTTTAAAAAGTTTGTCAAAACTTAGTTATGAAACAAAATTCTAACAACACTTTCAATTGCATTCATTAAATAAATTATGAAAAATCAAATAATTATAACATAAATGAATAAGAAATGTTTAAATTTAATTTAAAGTTAATATTATTATTAAAATATTAATTAATAAATCGTTTTATAACTCAAATAAAATATTTCAGTTTATCAATAATAAAAATCCTATTGAAAAAGTTTTCTCAATTTTTTGAAAAATCAAGAAATTTGACAATTATTGAAAAACTTCATTTTTAGTGCATTAATAAACAGGTAATTAATAAACAATTTTGTATTTAAGTGACAATCAATGAACCAATAATTGACTTAATGGGTAGTTAGCAATATATTTATCCTTGGTTAATTATACATCAAATATTTGGTTATATATTTTAAATGAAATTCTTAATAGAATTTTAAATAATTAAAAGTAAAAAAGTATATAAAACTCAAATCAAATAAAATTAATGCTCAAAACTTTTGGAGAAATTTGATAATAAAGTCATTAAATATTCAGAAAAAGCAAAAAAAAACTGAATTTATTGACGAAATGAATGCCTTTTTAGAGATTTAATACTCAAATGCTTTCAAATAAACTACTTTGAAATGAACATTAATTAAAGCAAATTACAGTTAATCTGAGATTAAACTCAATGTATATATTAGTGAAAATTATTTGAATCTTAGAATTAATAGCAATTAATTACAACTTTTATTGCTTTGAAAAACAAATCCAAAATTTTTTATTTTGAAAAATACTTTTAAAATGTTTCAAAATTGAAACATTTAATGGAATCTATAGTACAGTATTAACATGTTCTTGCTCATATATAAATAATACGTTGGTCATTTGAAATTATATACTTTCTTAAATTTATGGTATTTTTGTTTTAGTTTTCATTTGAGTATTTTTAATAATAAAAATATGAAAGGTTAGTCTAATATACACAACAGGTTAATATAAAGTAAATATATTTCAAAATAAATTATCCAATAATTCATTACAAGAGTTATATTACATGAAAGCAGTCATAAAATATGAAAAAATTCACATTAAATGCATTTAATATTATATAAAGACATTTGAGTTTCTCATGAATTTGAAAATTTTTTTATAAAAATTATTGACTCTTTTAATCTTAGAATAAGATTTTCATCGAAAGTGAAGTTAAATTTTGTTAAAATATTTAACATTTATTTTATTAAATTCTCGAAATGTCTTTCAAACAAACATTTCAATTAGTGTTCAATTCAATGATCAAAATAACTTTCGTCTGAAAAATGTTTCCAATTCTTAAGTTTAAAACTAGTGTTCATTCAATTCAGATATTCTGTATTCAAGTATTAAAAGCAAAATTTGAACAAATATTTCACAAAAAAAATCAATTTTATATAAATTTGAACTTTATTTCAGAAAATGTATTTCAATGGTATTGTTATCACAGTTTTGGTGGCTTTCAGTACACTATTAATCGGTGTTTCGGCGAAACTCATCACAAAACGAGTTATTCATTTGAATTGAATTTTGTTTGAAATTAAATTAATTGTCTTTAGGAAACAGACGGACAGTTAGATAACCAAAGCCAATACCTGCCATCAATGGAAAAGAGACCCTTTTGTAATGCATTCACAGGTTGTGGTAAAAAGCGGTCCAACAGTTACGAGAGTTTGGAGACCAGGGATATAATGAGCCCTTTGATGAACCGATTGAGTCGTCAGATATTGAAAGACGTCAAACAATGGCAACTCTTGAGGAACAGACCTAATGATCAGGTTTTCAAATATCAATTATGAATTAATTTCTCATTGAATTTGATTTATAATCACAAACAGATGTCTATACAAGACATTGTTCCGCTCATGGAGTATATGCCGGCGCGCAGGAGGCGATAAAATGTTTTATTTGAACAGTTATCACATTTCATAGGAATTGATAACTTTTGAGGAAAGGCACAAAAGATCCAATAGTTTGTGAGTACTTTTGATCAAACCATATATTATAGACATTTTAAATGCCATTTAAATTGATTTCAAATAAATTATTCAATAAATAAAAAAATGTTTAAATTACTTATCATTGAAAAAGCATTCATTAATTTCTAATTAAATCGTTGTTATTTAAAGTGAAAATTATGTATAAAAACAATATTTCAATCAATGAATCAAATTATTTGTTACAAATATAATAAAAAAATATTAAAAGATTTAAAAAATTGTTATTAATATTAATATTCAAATACATTCATAAAAAGGCACTCATTTTTCATCACAAATGACTGCTATTTATTACAAAAATTAATTCAAAATATTATTAAATTTATTTAAAACTTAATTTTAAGCAAAAATAGAAAATTGAATTTAAAGGTAATGATAGGAAAGCCATTTAAAGCTCTTCTAAAGCAACACCCAATTTGTTGGCCTCTTCTTTGTCTTCCGTCACCGACTGGTCGTTAACCGAAAGGTTGTTCAAAATGTCGACCAATTGTTCTTCATTTGAACGATCGACGACTCTTTTAGCCGATTCCTCCAGTCTTTGACTGTTGAGCTCATTCAAGATGTCGTCCAACTCTTCTTCGATGTCTTCGGTCTGAACCGAAGCCAGAGGTCGACTCACATCAGAGATCAGTTCGTTGACGACATCCAGTGTCTCCTCGACGTCAGTCATTGTGGTCTCGATGTCCTCGTGATTAGTGTTGGCCAACTTCAAGGCTTCGTTCGCTCTCTGGAAGGCCTGAACAATGAGATAATGTGAGCTCGAGTTGAGTAACTGATCCAAAAGGACGTCAATGTTATCCATTTGAACGACTTTTTTGCTCAGATTATTCTCAACCCTTTTCTTCTTCTTCAGCAACAGAACCGCCTTTTCCTTATTCTTGAGCCGAACGCAAACCTTTGCCTCTTCTCTAATCGACTCGATTTCGGTCTCAAGAAATGATATTTCATTTTCAAGCAATTCTTTGGCCATTTCTAGTCGAGTGACCCCGACGTCCGACTCCTTCAACACTGCATTTCTACCTATTTTGACAATTTTAATGTCTTTGTCGACAAACACTTTGAGTCTGTTTTCGATCTCCAATTGGTTTACAATCACTTCAAATGTCTCGAAATCGACATTCAATCCATTCTTGCATTCATTGAACAATTTGTCGAAACGAATGGATTCAATGTCTTCCAAACCATTCAAATATCTGTTCATCTCTTCAGACATTGAACGAAGTGTTTGATTCATAACAATCTTCGCATCGGAACTGATTTCGGGCAAAATCTCTTCGCAATCGATATTAGTGTTGGTGTTTGACACCAAAGACAGACCAATTGTCAACGGCTTCACCACAAAGGTATTCAAACCCCAATTAAACCAATTATTGTTTGAATTTTGGACACAAATTGATTTGAATTCATCTAAAGTGAAGACATTTTTGTTTCTCTTCATATCAGACATAACTAATTGAATGCATTCAATGTCTGGTCTTTTGGAACCCCTTTCGAAGGCTTTCACCACATCTTTGGCACTGAAGACAACAGAGTGTGTCTGAAGAGACCATTGGGTGATACAATCGGTCCAGAACTTCATCTTCAGATCCCAGCCCTCGGGGTTGGCCTCACGTGCTCTGAAGGGTGCCATCAGTGATGTCATACGTTTGGTGTCTGTCCAACACTCGGGAAGGTATGGCCGAACCGTACAGTCCTTCTCATAAAGATGTGAATCGTTGACCAGTTGTGGACTTCGAGGACTTCCAACGAATGACATACTATTGCGGGTCTTTTGAGGCGATTGTCCGTCCATTTCATCGGTTCTTACCATCGATTGACTACAAGAAGTCAAGTATATCTTCAATGAGATCCACTTCAATGTCTTCAAACGATTTTAATATTAATGTCAATTATTTAAAGACAAAAGACTTACAAAAATTCAAATAATGTTTTGTTTTTAATATAATTTAAATAAAAGACAAATAATTATTAGATTTGAAAATAAGACTAAAAAGTAATTATTATTATAAATGAATTTAATTTAATTGTATTTAAATGATTACAAACTTATAGTCAAAACAATTGCAATGCTTTTGAACTAAACGTAAACACAAATGACATTTGATTTTGAAATGAGTTTGAAATCAATGGTCAGAATATGTGTCGAGAGATGGCATCAAAAGCCCACCACTTATTCAATTCATAGCAGAATATTCTTTACATTTCTATGTGTTTTCAAGTTATTTGAGCTTTTGTTGAATTTATATTTTGTGATATTTTGTGATATTCACTGATTTTGTAAACTTTTTTATATTAAAGCATTGTTTAGTCGACACAAAAGAAAAAAATTTTTAGGAAAAAAAAGTCAAAATATGACAAAATATGAATCCATTGAAAGACTGTTTACTCAATGAATGCAAACAAATATAGGCATTGGTTTAGAAAATGGGCTGCTCGCTTTTGAACTTTGACCTAGGTCATTGAGTAGAGGTTGATAAGACAAGTTCAACGATGTATATATCAAGTGTACCAAAGAAGCGGTTCCAAAGATATCGGGTCTTAAAGTTCGGAATTTGTCTATTGAAAACCATATTAAAAATCTCATTACAAACTGTAACATTGAAATAGGTTAGGTTAGGTTAGGTTACTTTCGGGGTCCGTAATAATTACAGTTTGTAAGGATTTTCAAAAAAAATTTTATAATGGTTTTCAATGGAAAAATTCGGAACTTTAAGACCCGATATCTTTGGAACCGCTTCTTTGGTACACTTGACATATATATCGTTGAACTTGTCTCATCACCCTCTATTCAATGACCTAGGTCAAAGTTCAAAAGCGAGCAGCCCATTTTCTAAACCGGTACCCAAATATAACAGATTTAACACTAATAAAACATTTTTGAAATATTTCTTCAAATGTCCAAATAATTGTACGGAAAATAAAATGTTTGGCTTTTTTTGGTTTTAGTATTCAATAATATATGTGAAATCGATTGAAAAGATCTGCTAATAAGTGGTCTTTAAAGTGAATCTAATAAACATATAATGAATTTCAATTGACTCCAAGTCTGAGATAATGCTATCAAAAGCAATACTTGATTAATGTGTGTAAATCTAAAGCTATTTTTGAAGTCCACTCTTATTTCAATCACATTTTGTGAGTCTGTAATTGTTTCTCAATTTTGTTCATAAATTATTTGTGTCTCTAATCTAATCAATGCGTTCGTCAATGCATTTGACATAGGATTCAGTGGACATGACTTACTTTTGTGTCCAATTCTTCTATTTCTAATCAAATTTCAAACCTCTCTCAGAAGTGACTCTTTTTGTTGTACAGTATTTCCTATTTTGTGACAATCATTTCAACTGACATTCACTTCAGTGTACATTCGCTTGAAATCAAACATTTTGATCGCATTATTAATATTTGTTTTATCGATATCTAATATATAACAAAATTCTTTGAATACAATTCAATATTTTTGATTTGTTTCATGTATTTAATCAATGCTGAAATTAACACAAAACAAGGAAAGGGATTCACTTATAATATTGAACTTTTTTATTCATTTTTATTATTTAATGAAAAATATTTGGACAAAAAATATGTTTTTTCGGTTATTTTAAGTCTTTATTCACAAACAATTGGCTAAATGTAATGGTCTATAACTACAGACATTTCGACACAAAGAGAACAATACAATAAAAATATATTGACTATAAAATAATATAATAAATGGATCTTTAAGTCCATCACTGTTTGAGTTGTTTTATTAACACATAATTATAAATAGTCTAAAACTTCAACTTTTTTTGCAATCGTTCGTTAAATTTGTTATATTTTATGGTTTGAAATAAATATTAAAAAATAAGACTAACTTTAATCACATCTAAATTTGAAAATCATTTTAAAAACTTTAAATTTTATAGAAGTGAACACATGAAGGAAAGGGGTGTCGAAACGATGTCACTCTGAACCAAAATCTTGCATCAAATTGATCCTGTACTTAAAGCTTGCATTAAATTGAGAAGTTTTATGTAATTTTAAATATTAGAAACTGTTAAGTAATTTCACAAAAATATTCCTTCTTTTGTTTGACTATTATATTGAATGACAATAAATGTGGTCTTAAATCATATCCAATATATTCCATGGCATTGAATATCATAAACAGTGTTGAATAAAACGTTTGTCCAATAGTTATGAGTTTTGATATTCAAATGAGATTAACATTTCATTCATAACCAAATAATCAATTCTTTTTAGCCTTTCCGTCAGTTTGTTGTCTCGTTTGATCAAAGATATGGCTCATGAGATATGACTGAAGAGACAGGAGATTTATCCAGGGTAGTAAAGTATAAAGGGATTTACATTAATACCCATTGATTCAATGAATTCAAAAAACTGTGCGAAGTATTGATGAAAATCAAACCTTTTTTGATATATACTGAAAAATGTAATTTTTTATTAAAATATGACAACAATTTATTTCATTATTCCTTTGGGAATATTGGGAATGAATGGGAAAATACCTCAAATTTATGGGAATATCGAATGATATAGTCATGAGTGGTAGTCATAATCAATGATAAATGGCATTAATAGCAATACCGGTGCCGTATTTAAGTCAAAACGTATGGCCACAAAAATATACAATCTATTAGTGGTTTTGCAAAAAAAAAAAGATTTTATTTAAGAGTTTCATTCAATACTCTTATGATTTGATTTAGAAATAGAGAAAAAAAATGTTTTTTCTTTCAATAAAAGAGAAAAACTGAATGTTTTCTCAATATATAATTGGATTGAAAGCAAACTATTTTTATATACTTCAATGGTTTTGAGACTTTGATCACGTAATGGGTATTACAACTCAATTTAAATAACTTTTTTTTGTTGAGAAAAACTTTTCAACAAAACATTCATATTATTTATACTTTTAAAGCCATTAAAGAAATAATATCAATAGTAATAAAAAACTTTGTATTAAATCCTATTTTAATGAATGGCTGCAAAAGTCAATTAAATTGATTTTCTATTGAAATGCTTTGGTTTGACTTCTGTTGCATAACTCATATCAACTGATTTATAAGGAATTAATGGTCTTCTTGTTATCTGAATAACTATTTTCGTCTAATAATACAAACAATTAATGGATGACTTCTACTAACATATGGCAAATGAATGGGGATTTTGATCCATCTCCAGGAAAAGCAATGACTGACCGATGGATCGAAGGATTGGGTGTTTTGATGTACGGGTCTATGGGTCCAGAAATCGATACATACAGTCAGTCATTAATGTTGAACACGTTTTCTCATTATTGGTTGTTATCAAAAGAATTGTTAATATAAAAATCATATGAAATGATGAATAAAGACTTCATATATTGATTTCATAGGGATTTATGTTGTCTCAGAGATGACATTGAACTGTAATATCAAATACCAGGCTCATATCATTTGAGGCGTTCTTCACATATTAATAACGGGGATCTATTCGGTTACTAATAGAGTCTGCACATTATGTCTGATATACACCCTATAGACAAAACAGGTGTAAATATGATATTTTCAAAAATTATTTTTAAAATTATGTTTTTGGAGAAACCTTTTGTCTAGACTTTAAGAGTGAAAGTCAAATACAGATTGAATTTAATTTAATGTCATTTCGTAAACAGTTTTAGTTATTTGTTACACAAATTATATGTCAAACTATTTGCAAATTTTGACAATTATTTAATTATAAATGAATTTATTGTTGAGAATTGAATGGTCTTTATGTCCAATGAAGAAGACATTGATATATAAAATATAATAATGAATAATATATATAATAATCGAATATTTTAACAAAATTTGTTATCAGTTTGAAATATAATGACAAAAATTTTGACATAAATTGTATGAAAAATATATAAAAGAATGTGTTTTTAAATTATTGTGAATTCAATGTAATATTATTTGCAATTAAAACAAAGGATGTCTTCAATGGCATTGAGATCGTAAGTCATATTATACTACTTTCTAACATATATAAGAATTCATATATTTATATACAATATATTTAATCATTAAATCAATATTTTTGTTATATTAATAAATTCATTGTTAAAACGACTTATTTTTGCTTTAAAAGTCTTTGATATAAAGAGATATACTATAATTGAATTATATATACACTTTTATTGTATTATTAATGAGATTTAAAGTCATTCAAAACATATATATTTTGGTTATTCATTCAAATGGTATTTTCAATAATACATTACAATGTGTTCTGTATTATAGAATCACAAATATGTTATGCATTCAAACATTATTATTATTTTTTATGCCTTTATATCACTGTATATTAAATATCAAATTATATTTGTTTTGTTTACTTATGATAAAAATATCCATTGAATTGTAATGAGAAAAAAGATTATATTAATTATAAAATACTTTTTTGATGTCTATAAGAATTTCTGTTCAACTCAACAAATAGTCACAAATACTGTATTTTGGCTTAAAATTAACATTCAATGAATACAAGGATTTGAATTACAATTATAGTGAACACAAAAAAAGTTATACATTATTCATGGCATCGATTTTTATATCAGCGAAACATTATATAAAATAATCATTTTGTTTAATGTTATTAATATTATAAGATATTTAAAAATATTTTTAAATACTTTTCATTGAATTTAAGAATTGCTATCAATTGATGAAATTATAAAATAAGATTTCATTATATATTTTGTCAATAATTGACTCGTTTTGTGATTCATATAAATTCATATAAATTTGTTGAGATTTAAATATTAAATTAAATTTTATATATTTTGTATTTTGATACACATTTGAGATTTTATGTATTAAAAATATCCTTAAAATATAAAGCTTTAAACCTGGATCAGATTAATCTGAAGAACTGTTTGGCAATTGTATGCAAATATATAATGCATTAACAGATTACATGATTTTGTAGAGGGGTTCCGGGGTCTCGAAGGAGGGGTTAGCTTTGGCTCAACCCACTGGCCAATCACCACAACAACAGAC
>JAQIXR010000717.1:0-20920 GCA_034700825.1 Quadroppia sp. Gr-Ori-00064 | reverse complement strand
CCGGGCTGTGGGGGCGGTGATTGACCTCCTATTCCAGGATAATATCGAGGGTTTTGTCCACCACTTGGAGGGTATTGTCCATCACTTGGAGGGTATTGACCACCACTTGAAGGGTATTGACCACCACTTGAAGGGTATTGACCACCACTTGAAGGGTATTGACCACCAGGTGATTGTCCACCAAATCCTGGATAAAAGCCAGGCATTTGACCCCCGGGTGGGATATATTGCGGATTATATCCGGGTTGAAAACCGGGATAATTCGGAGCCGATGGACGCCTTCCCGGAAAATGAAAGCCACGTCCGCCGGGAAATGGATTTTGTGGAACTAAGAATGGAAAAGTAGGAATGCCTGAGCTAGGAATCATGCCAAAAGTGCCAGGGTTATAGCGGGATGGGATCAAATTACTGGGACTATAGTTTGGGATTTGAGGCACAGATGGAAGTGATGGCCAACTGAATGACGGCCACTGTTGGCCCCAATCGGGTGTCCGGGAGGGCACAAATCGCCCCCAATTCCCCCAATTGGGGTTTTCCCAATAATTTGGGAAACTGTTGGTCGGAAACGTTGGTTGGAATGGATATAAAGGTCTGGTTGTGGGCACAGTCGGCACCGATGGGGCAGTAGATGGTGTTGTAGGAGGAGGTGATGTCGACGTGTGTGGTGTGTGAGGTGTCGTCTCCTCTACTTCTTTGGGTTTGTCAGATGTGACGATAGGTCGTTCCTCTTCCTCTCCTTCCCTTTCAATCCGTTCCCCCTCTTTCTTGGCCTCCAACCCCTCTTTGGTCTCTTCTTTGACTTCTTCTTCTTCTTCTTTGGGCACATCATTGCTATTGTCTTCTTTCGGGACGTCTTCGGGAGAGAACGTTAAGCCATCTTTGAAGTCGTCTTTGAGGACAGGATTTTCTGACGTGACTTCACTTTTGTCTTCGTTTATCTCATCTATAGATCGCTTCACAATTGAACTCAACTTTTAATATAAGTATAAAAACAATTAAAACTAATTATAAATAATAATAAATAGTTTTTACAAACTTTTTTCGTTAATCCTTTTTTGGACTTTTTATGGCTTTTTTGTAAACTTTGTTCAAGTGTTAGAACAGAGACCACAAAAATGGATAATAAAATCTGAAAAATGAAGTCATAATTAGATGTAAGACGAGGTTTGAGTCCATGAAAGCATACGATCTTTGAGTTGACAAACATTTTTCGGTCGAAACAGACTCTAAGAAACGAAAGGAAAGTGAGAATAAAGTGTTAGTCAATAACCGCTTTATCTCAGAGTTAATGATATTTTGAGTTGTCTTTCGAAACGAAACGAAATACAAGTTTATATAAAAAACTTTTTTCTCTCTCTTTCTCTTTGAACAGTTTGTCGACAGCGAAGCAAAGCAGCACTTCTTGTATTCACGCCTCGTATATATTGAGCTCTTCTTCACTTCACTCCCAATACAAATATTTCAATGCCTTTCATAACCCGAAGCGTTATTTCATTCGCTATTTCATTCATACCGTCGATTAAAACCATAACAAGTCTTATGTAAAGCG
Source organism: Quadroppia sp. Gr-Ori-00064 (assembly GCA_034700825.1). Taxonomy (NCBI): domain Eukaryota; kingdom Metazoa; phylum Arthropoda; class Arachnida; order Sarcoptiformes; family Quadroppiidae; genus Quadroppia; species Quadroppia sp. Gr-Ori-00064. The sequence continues at coordinate 19,371 of JAQIXR010000717.1, read as the reverse complement.
AAAAATATAGCAATTATTTTTCGATGCCTTAAATAATATATATATAAAGCGATGAGAATTCAAACGAAGTATTGGTGAGAAGAGTGAGGGATAAGACAATCGTTGGTTCAAAACTCGGTTTATTAATGTGAACCCGAATTGAAGGGCACTCTATGATGGGATGGGATGTTGCCTTGAATTGACTTTTTATTAATTGTGTTTCACTTTCCATTGGCAACCTGTCTGTGCCGTCGACCTACTGGTGTTGTCTATCATATTTGGGCTTTCATGCCATCACATTCTCATATGGTCTGAAGGGATGGCTATTTAAAGCACAGATAAGAATTATAGACATTATTTAAGGGGAGAATTGTATGAATAAAACAATTTTTTGAAGGAATGTTTGGGTTTGGGTTTGATTTGAATTCTGTTTCTCTTTATTTAGTCATTAATTTTGATTACAATTCATATGTTTTGACAAATTATGTGTTGAAAAGTCATTGAAAGAAATTTACATTAATTTAAATTATAATTAAGTGATTATTATGTGATTTACTAAATATGTAAACACTTTATGAATGTTTTTAAAGAGTTGTTTGAATGAAAACTTTGAAAAATTCATTAATAAGTGACACGAAATGCATTCAATGGTTAAGTTCTTATCAAATACTGTATTTAAAAACTTTTTATTGAATTTGATTTTTTATTCAAATAAAATGAAATATAATTAAAATCACATATTTTTAATGAATAATAATTTTATTCATAGCGTTAACCGACTGTCAAACCCGAGGTCATTGTCTATCAAACGGTTGATAGGTTTTGGCAAAAATCAAATCTTGAGATTCAATGAACGAATGGATTGTTTGTAGTATTTGAAAAATTAATGCTTTAATGAATGCCATTCATTGAACTCAAACATTGAATGTTAAAGACATTTAATTCGTTTTTTTGAAAAATCATTTTTGTTTTGAAAGTGATTTTCAATTTAAAAGTTCATTAACTCTTCCGTTATTTTATGTTTTGTATGAAAAACATTCAAAACTATATTTCAATGAAACTTTGTTTTGAAAATACATTTAAATAATAAATCATTAATTCATTTAAAACTCAAATTTCTAGCTTTTATAAAAAGTCTTCATTTTTGGAATTGAAGCAAAATTTTTACATATTTTATGGCATTGAATGAGAAAAACAAACATTAATTGAATTATTCATTAAATAATATTTTATTTTATAATCACTTCTAATATATCAATGAATTTAAACATTATTTATAAAATCAATTAATTGTTAACTTTTGGTACTCCCGAAGGACTACGAGTCCATCGGTCTATAATAGCGGCCACTTTTGCCTTCCTTTGCCACATCCTCCTCGCCTTCTGGCGCCTGTAGTCCGCGTCGTAAACCATTCGGGGGTCATATTCTTGTTTTGGTACAGCTTTGGTCACATTAATGTCCGGAATGTCAATCGGTTTTTCATTAAGTCTTTTATAAATATAAACACCAATACCAACGACCACATCGTATACGCCCAGTAATGAGAACCCGATCCACATAGACAACAGGCCTCCGATATATGACGTGAATTCTGCCGTCTTTTCGATCAAAGAAGTGATTATTTAATGAATGGTTTGAATAACAAAAGCCAAAACACCTCAAACTTGGGCTGGTATTGATTGACGATCTCTTCTGCGCCCCAATACCTGATGGACACAATGGCACAGCACTGTCTCATCTCCAAGAGGTAGTCACCAATCTTACTGTGTTCCTAACAATTGGATTCTTTATTAAACAAATCATCGATTCATCCAAACATACAATCCTTTCCGTCGCCGGCCATTGACGGACTTCCTTCACAATGCGATACCTGTCTATACTGTGGAACAAATCCTTCGAGTGTTGTTAACAAATAATGGACAGTTATATGAGGTATAGTTGGGGTCAAGAGTTTGTCATTACGTATGGGAATGAAAGGAAAGGCCTATATAATCAATGCTAACCTGCAGTCGTAATTGCATTTAGAATAGCATTGGTCTTCGTGTATAGAATAGCAGAACTGAAACCACGTTGTGTTCGCTGGTTTGGACAGTGGTGTGAAGCCTGAGTCCCAGTCACACCATTTCATTTGGTTCTCCTGTGCGTCCACAACACTACCCCTCATGAAAGGCAGTTCCGGTGGCCAACAGTTGCACTTATCCATTGTGTTCTGAGCCATACAACCGATGAGACAGTTCTCTCTGGACAGGGGGTGATGAAGGTATTCGTTGATGTCTTCGCTGCCGTCAAATGACGACATCCTATGGTTCACACAATCGGTTGCATAGGGTTTGGGCAATAAGTGATCCGTTTCTTTGATTAAAAAAAATTCGTAATAATTTCCGGGAAATAAATAGAAATTCTTCTCCCGAACTGCCGGCGCCTCGTCGTAGTCGTGGAAAATGATATGTCCCGACACCGGCTCATTGAGGGTCGTGTATTCACTCGAATGGAAGTCCAGTTTTAGTCTCAATATCTCGTTTGGATGAAAGGACTCTTCAGACACTTCCACATTCACCGCCTCATTGGCCGATCCCCTTCGCACCGGACTCTGGGAGAGACCCGAGTCAATGGCAATGGTCTGGAGTGTTTCGGAACGGGATCTATGAAAAAGTGTGAAACAATTGCCCAGATTTTGAGCAGTCGTTATAACGTTAGCGAATTTTCTGCAGTAAAGACATTGTCTTAAAATGGTTTACAACTAATGAATGAGCGGTTGATTACTTGCAGGGCTCCGACGGATGGAACTTATCTGAAGCACATTTGAAGAACGACGGTATGAGGAAGTCGTCGGCCGAGTGCCCGAAGTCCATGAACTTCGATACCGTCAACTCATTCATCATTTTTCTCAGGTATTCATCGATTAGTTTTTGTCGTTTCTATTCATTTAATGCAAAAACAAATCAAACAATTCATAAAAAAAATGTTTAAATCCATAACTAAACTAGTTTTATATCCGGGTCGTCTGTCTCTGATATATTCGAGTATTGATTCCATTTCTCATCAAATATTTGATCAAAATTTTTCACTTTAGAGACCATTAAACTATTGATTGAATTCAAAGACAATTCAAAAGCAATTATTAGAAAAAAATATTGAAATTTGTTGAAAACTATCACTCATTCAATAATAAAATCATTAGTCAGGGGTATAACACACAGACCGATTGGCGTTGCAAAGGGTGATTCCGGGCAGATATAGCTTCTCCATTGTCCTCACATTCACCGAAACAGTCGTCGGATAAGAGAAAAACATTTTCACAATTGACGTGATTTGAAACATACACCCAATAGTGCACATGCAAACTACCAGTGCTTTCAGAAGATAGTGAATCATTACATAACCAGAAAATGACTTTTGAATGTCTTCTTCATTATGTGCCCGATTATAGTCCCTGGTGTTTACGTATCGCACCATTTCTATCGGTGTTCTCAAGTGTCTAATCATTATTTGGTCAGATTTTGACGTCTAATCAACACTAAGACCAAAGACATTAGGAATTCAAACACACTTTAGATATAAGTAATGTATTATTTGTTGTTTGAATTTTGAGATTTATATTCAAAACATATTCTATAACTAAAAAGCAATTCAATTCATATGAACTTTGCATGCATTCAAATGGACTTAAGATCTCATAGAAAGCCCTTTATGTAAATATTGTCTCATTTATAGTAAAAGAATATTCTTTCGGAAAATTAATATTTGCTTAAAATGAAAAATTTTGTTTATATTCAAATTTATTATTAGAAAATCACATAAAGAAAATTTTAACAATTTTTTTCTATACAATTATTTGATTTAATTCAATATTTTTGAATGAATTTGAATTAAATATATATTTTTAACATATATTTTGACCGAAAACTGTTTTGTGAATTGTTTTTCAAATATAACGATCATTTCGAGACAAATCAATACCTAATCATTTTTGAAGTCATTTAAGGAATATTGTTTTTTGTTTTTTATGAGAAATGAAGACAATATTAATTGAATTATTTTTCTTAATAACATTTATGCAAAGATTGAATGAAAATCAAAACAAATATTAATTAAAGAAAGATTTATTGAAAAGAAAAAGAGTTATAAAACTAATAAACATTTTGATAAATATTAAAACAATTTTTATATAATATTAAAATATTAAAAAATAAAATAAATAACTATTAAAACAAATATCAGAAAATAGTTCACAATTAAAGCTATTGTTTCAAAAGAAAAAATACTTTTCGTTATCTTCTCAGTAATAATGAGAACTATTATGACAACAAATAATGAGATAATGACTGCCATCAAAACCATTATTGGGATCAACCAAACCATCCATTCCTTGCTGTCCATTGGAGACAATGGTGTTGTTGTCGGCAATGGAATTGTCTTTGAATCGGAAGTATTAAAACATTGACTCATATATGAAATCATATTTTCAGATGAATTGCACTAAAAATATAATTAAAATTATAAACAATTTTATTGTCTTTTAGTTTAAGACCTGTTTTGAGATATTCTTTCCTAAACGAGTGAAGCAATACTTTGGACGTCCGTTGATATTAAACCACAACATATGACCCGAAGAACCGCTGACTCTGTAGTCAACGATTCCCTCCAAGTGTGGAACTAATGATCTATTGATTTGTCTGACAAATACCGGTGTTTTGCAGTCATCTTCATTACAGTCATTTTCTTCCATTAATTCCATGTTAATTGTATACGATTTGCTACCAATCGCCGAAAATTTCAGATGATATATGAATACATTTAATGTGTTTTTCTCAAAAATGATGACATATTTGTTTGGATAATTAATGGCCGGATTGAAGACAATGGAATCGACACTGAATTTATTATTTGAATATCCTATGGGATTGAAATCCCTTATAGATGTTGTGTAACATAAACTTTTAAATTCTGTCTTTTTGTGTGAATTCAATTCAATTAATAATGTTTTTATTGATTATATTTTTCAATACCTTTTTGTATTCATATGTTGTGCAATGAAAGACATGACCACTCGAATAGATCTCAAATCTATGGATGAAATTCTGAACGAAAGGTCTGACACTCTTTCCCTCATTAGTGACAATCAATGAATTTTTTTCACTATTTATATTGAATTCCCATTCATTTGAGTTTGTGTTCATTTTATAATATAATTTAAGGCTTTCCTCTTCCATATACAACCCATGGAATAACTGAATACCACTATAACTGCCATTCCTTTGGATCACTTCACAGTTGGGATCCGTTTGACAGTGAATGCAATGAATGCACAAAACCATTGACACAATCGATGCCAACATTTCAATGATGTTTGGTCTGATCTTTGGATCAAACGATTCAAAGAATAAACAGTTATTCTCGAAGTAATGATATCTGAAGAACAGAACAAATGGCAAACAAATGGATTTTAATTAAAATTTCAAATTTCAGTCAAAACTCAAATGCATTCAACAATTGATGAAATCATTCGACAGTTTATAGAGTTTTGGCACAACTTTACAGTCGATCACAATCTCAACAATTGTTAACAATTTTTTATCTTATTTTTGATTCAAACCATTTAAAGAATAACTTATTCTCGAAGTAATGAAATCTGAAGAACAGAACGAAAATCCTTTAAACAATTGTTTTTATAAAATTAAAACTTTAATGAAACGAATTCAACAATAGATGCAATCATTTGACAAATTATACAGAGTTTTGACACAACTATTGATCACAACTGAATCATAGGAACGACTTCCATGGGCTCATTGGGCACAGGAGTGTTCACATAAATAGACCGCACATTCTTCACGTCGTCGTATTCATAAGAACTGTCCCTTTGATTGTGAGCACTATTGACATAATCAACACTAACAGCACATCCGTTGGTCTTCATATCGACATAACTTTCGTTTTGATTGTCATTGCTATTCATTGCCATATATTCGTCGATCACTTCATTGGCTGTGCTTTTGATGTAGTGTTGCATTTGGTTCTCGTATTTCTGTCAACGAAATAAAACTTTAATAAGAATTAATTTCATAAAACTTTGACAAACATTCAAATTGTTTTCATTCATCAATTTTCTCAATTCATTTGATAGTGACTTGAATTCAGGCCTGTCTTCAGATTCATGTTTCCAACAGTTTTTCATAAGTGAATAACTAATATTCAAAGAGAAAATCATTGTTTTGTAAAACACATACAAATGCCATACATGCCATTCGGTGCCAACTCTGGTCTTTCCATTCTATACCCCTCAACAAGCCTTTTATAAAACTCTTCGTCCAAATCAAAGCCCGGGTATGGGTTGGATCCGAGTGTGAATATTTCCCACATAAAGACCCCGAAAGACCAGACGTCAGACTTTTCAGTGTATAGTTTGTCGCGCATTGACTCAATTGCCTGAATATTACATACAATTCAATTCATATTAAATGAAGACTTGGTTTTAGTTTATAATTAAAAGACAAATAAAATAAAATATTTTTGAACACATATTTCAATGCAAACATACCATCCATTTGATAGGTAGAGGTCCCTCTCCTTTCTTGACATAGTTGTCATAGTTATAGCAATCTCGAGCTAATCCAAAGTCACATATCTTGACGATGTCTTCGTCAGCCAACAGCACATTCCTGGCCGCCAGATCTCTGTGTATGAACTGAACATTTCTGTTATTAAACACTATTTCACATCTGTTTCAATATCTCTAAAAATATTTCAAACCTTTTTAGACGACAAATATTCCATTCCTTTCGAGCACTGGTAGACATAACTGATCAAATCAGAAGTGCTTATATTCCGGCTCCTAATTATCTGTACATCTATTGATAGTTAGAAAAAACTATAAATATTTTATTGATAATAGAATTCCTTATTATTTGTTATACCATTACTAGAGATATTCTGGTATTCGTGAGGAATATTATTGTCCAAAAACTCCTGATTCACATAATTTGGTCCATTGTCTCGCAATGAAGACGTATTGACATCAATGTCGTTATCTCTGTCTAATTGATTAATGAAATTCAATCTATGGTTGAGTAGGAAAGACCTAATGTTCCCAAACTTGCAATACTCGACAATAACCATAAGTTCGCCTTTGATTAGGTTTTTAGTGACGGCTCCCAAAAGGTTAACAATATTTATATGTCTTCCGATGTGTACTAAGATCTTCAACTCTGCCAATAAGGCCTTCCTCTGAGTTAAATCAGCCCTTTCTTTAAGCATTTTGACGGCAACGGTAGTCGACTCCTGAGCTAATGAAGAGCTACTGTTATTATGTGTGCCTTCAATACCATAGGCTTCAGCTCTGATCACTTGAATGCGATTACAAACAAAATCATTAAATTATTTATTTATTAATCAAATCCATGTGCGAACCTCTGCCAAAGGCTCCCTGGCCTATGATTTGGCCGAACCTGAGGCCTTCAACAGGGAATTCCCATTTGGTATTGTATGGCAACAAATCGATCTGTTCGGCCAAAGGCATATCCGGGTTAAACAGATCCAATTGTCCGCCGCATTCAAACAGATTGTAACTCAAAGACTCAAATTCTTGCCTTTGTTTCTGAAGACAAAACAAAGACATTAATTATAATTATAATTAAGTATTTAATGATTTTTAGCTCAAATTAGAATTTATATGCTCTGAACAGTTAAAACATACCTGAGCTCAGTGTCTATTCTATTATAACTGTTGACTTATTTTGTCTTTCATTTTATAAAATATTTAAATTGTGTTAAAAAGGGATAAATATTTTTAAATATAAATAATGTTTTGTTAAATAAAATATATATTAAACTAATTGTACTGATTGTCATCCCTTTCCTTACTCTCGCTTCTCGTATTTTTTGGCCGATAATGACTGCCATAACCAACAAAATAGTGCCAAATATAATGAATATAACAATAATTGCGATTAAATCGCTCTTTTCATTCATGTTTTGGTGTTTGCCTTCTATTGGATAAACAGTAATAAAAAATAATTCAATTTTTTGTTCATAAAAAATGATTTTTTTTTTGCATTTGGTTTTCAATGAAGTTTAATACCTTTCACGTGAAAGTCAGAACGACATCCTTTCACAGTTAGGTTCAGCGATAGGTTTGCATATAATATGTTCAAAATGTTCACTTCCAGCACATATAGAGCCGAGTCCTCACTGTTTGTGTTGTTTATCATTAAATATGCAAATTCTGATCCAAAAAGTGTTGTTTGAATGCGTTTATGGTTTTCATTGACTATTAAATCATTTTTACTCCACTTTAATGCCAGTGCTCTCATATCACTGGGCTCTGAACTTATGGTGACATTGAAAATGAATTTTTGACCGCATTTTAGGCTTTGATTTGAATGTTGTGCAAATAAATCCAATTTCGCTGATTCTGTGAACAAAAAAACATTTCAAAACATATTTTTCACTAAAAAAACATTTCTTTCAAACCATATATTTTGACATATTTTATGACTTCTTTGCATTGATTCCCCAAATCATAAGCAAAACATCTATAGATCCCTTCGTCAGACATCTGTGCGTTAGTTATAGTGATATTATTAGACATAAACATTCGGTTCCCAATTGTCATGGGCTGGGGGTCACCAATGAGTAGTCTTTCCTTCCAGTCCTATAGTTAAAAGGCATTTAAAACAAAAGCCAATTTACTGTAAATCATAGCACCCATACCTGAGTGCACACCTCATCCAGATTCCACTTCATTGAAAGGACACTGGACTCAGACATTCGTATTCGACAATTGAGTGTAAAATTATTGCCAATGAAAATGAATGTACTGTTAATGGCATCGATTTCGGGCTCGTATTCTAAGCCGGCTTTGAATTGAAATTGTATTTTCATATTAAATTCAACTTTAATTCAATGAAACAATTACTCGAATATTGAAAGCTTATGTCAAAGGCTTCAATGGTTTCATTCAATCTTGCGATACATTGAAGTCTTTCGGTTTGCAATCGCTTTATGTGAAAACCAAACTTCCGATCAAATGTAATGCCTGTGTCTGTAGTGATGTCCAACTCTTTGTAATGATTAGCACTTGAATTATGAACAATCACTTCCGCTAAAGACATTTGCGTGAAAGAACTGGATGGTCGGCACCGGACCTCCACTTCACTGTTATTGACGGCCGGAATAACCAAAAAATGTTCGACAAATAAATGATTTAAATCTATTTCATCGAAAAATAACACATATTTTGAACGAAAAAATCTTTCATTAGTTAAGAAATGGCTTTAAATACCGGTTACAAAAACATAGATCGAATTGTGTTTGCTTTTGATTGGATGACTGTCCACAAGAAGGGATGTATTGTAATGACAGGAATAATAGCCAACGTCTTCAACGATCACCTCATCGATGGTCAGTTCGCTAACGTATTTTCTATCAGAGAGTTTTGTATGAATTTTAACAAATTCTGGCATTTGATTGAAATTCTGTTAAGAATAAAGAATTGAATTTCATTCAAATTTTCAAAATAATTTTCAATGAGTTTATGAGAAATGAAAACATTTATTAGTATTTCATTTAATATTCATTACTTCCTATTATTACCGGATGATAAACAGGCAAAACCCAACTCAAAGCCTCAAACCCTTCACAGATTAAATGCAAGGTTTGATTGACTTTAAGATCCAAATAGTCATCACTTTTTGCTATAAAAACACTGTTTTCACCGATTGTTAGATTTGGAGACAATTTATTATTTTCTTCTTTACAATTGATTGCAAAACATTTGTTAATAAAAATACTTATCATTAATAAAATATAACATAAATTAAAAAACATTAAATCCATAGAAAATTACAAATTTTATTAAAACAAATGATTTGAAGACATTTGAAAATATAATTTTATAACTATTTTGTGATCAAAACAGTTAATCAAATATTTTTATAATTCATTTCTGGTTTGATTTTGTGTGAAATTATTTATTAATTTTTTTACATAAAAATAAATAAAGTTTTTGTCGGAAATGACGAAAAAATATATGAATAAATGTTATATAAAATATATTCATAACATTCAATGTTTTTTTGTTTCGATTCTTCCTATAAAACAAATACAATATTTATGACATCTATTAATATTTGAACAAAAACCCCTAATTGTTTCAAAGGGGCGTATATTTATTTTTTGATAAAATTCCTTTTATTTCAAATTACAAATAAATTATTTTTAATAAAATATCAAATTTTTCTATAATTTATAATTGTTTTATTCGTTTTAATTTTTATCATTAATATAAAAATATAATTTTTTTGCAATGAAAGAAAACGATAAGAAAAAGCTTTAAAGTATTTTGATATTCAATTGTAATCTTAATCTTAATCTCTAAAGGATTAATCAATTGTCTGTAAAATCATTAATATGTCTCATTAGAGGGACATTCAATTAGCACCAAGGTGATGTGTATCATAGGGTCTCATCTACGCAAATACGTGTACTTATATACTCATAGGTATGTACGAGTATGAAAGGGTCATAGTTTTGAGAGACACTTCAAAGACTGTCATATCAGTGATATATCACATAATAATACCTGAGATATAATTATATTTAAAAAGTTTGAGTCTTTTTGTCGCCATAACCACTAAGACCACAATAGATCATAAAGTAGTAATACTTTTTTACTAAACTTTTAGCTCTCTATCAGAATATCTGTCAAATTCTGTGGACATAAAAATGGCTTACATTGAGAAGTATTGCAAAAAGTAATGATTATTTCGAAGAAAGCATTTCAATATTTGTTGTCTATTTTGTCAAAATATTTATTCTAATATATATTCAAAGTCAGAAAAATATTTGTTTTTGCAAATGCAAATTATCGGTGAAATGACATGGTTTATATAAAAGGATTATTTCTCTCGTAAATCAAAACATGTATTTAAACATCAAAACAATGTTTTGATAAATATCAATGAAATGCATAGATTAACGTAGGATAAATCAAATGGTAAAATAACATTCAATTATACAGAGTTTATGCAAAGACAGCCATAAATGAAAGTCTGATTTAATTATAATTAATGTAATTGTAATTAATATGTTTTGTCACCTCTTTGTCACTCTAGTGCTAAGCAAAAAAAAACATATTTTTGAGAATTTAAACCAAGAATTAATTTTATGTGAGATATAAATCAAATAGTCTTTATATAATCTACAGGTGACAGGTGTGTATCAAGTATACCTTTCCCTCCAAAATTGCATTAATCCCCTTGAAAGTGGAAATGCATTTCATTGCAAACAGATATTGAATGACAAACAAAATATATTCATTTAATTCAAGCAATTGATTATTACATGAAATCTATGGACTGTTTGAAAAGTGATAATAATATTGAATGACATTTAATATACAGAATAATTTCATTCAAATAATTATTCAAATTTTTTCCAATATTTTTAGCTAATATTTCGTATATAATATCTTCTGTTGATTAACAAATATATTGTTTTTATATTTCAATTAAAAATAATTTTATTAATTGAATTATTATTTTTAAAAATAAAATTTTATTTAAAATTTATTATTTAAACGTTGAATAAGTAATAACTGATTGCAACGAACCCTTTATGTTAGAAACCGACAAAAATACTTGAATTCATAAGAAGATAAGGAAATAAGTTGTAATCAAATGTTCAATAAATTATAGAAAATTTTCGTATATATTAAAAATAGTCATTAGTTTTGGATTGTATTCTAAAGGTTAGAAGTGTTGTATGTGAAGTAAAATCTAATTCACAACAAAACTATTTTATTGGAAAAATTTCATTATTTTCATTGTATTGATAAGTTTTATACAATTGATTCAAACAATAATTTCATTTTAAATTATATTTTTAATTGTTTTGATATAATTATAATGTGTTTTCATTTCAATAATGTTTTGCTATTAAAACATTGATATATTATATAATGATTTAATTAAGTAATTATAGTGAGGTTTGACTGAATTTGTTGAGAAAATTATCATTTTTTTTATATAAATTGAGCGAACATTCAATAAATACTTTAAAACAATGGAAAACATTTCGAAAAAATACAAGATTTTTGAAAAAGTTTCCGAAGAATTGAAAGAGAATTTAATAGCCTTTCATATATTTGGCGATTTTGATGATGAGAAGAAGCAAAGCGTTGTCTTCATAACAAGAGACGACAAGGTCTACGGTTTCGGTGATAATAGCTATGGAAGACTTGGTTTTGGAAACGAAGTTCGTTTGAATTCAGCGGAAGTTATACCAGAATTGTGTTATAAATACATTCAACAGTTCTTTATTGGAAAAGATTTTGTTTTGGCCATCAATAATGATAGCGAAATATATGGATGGGGTCAAAATGATCGAGGTCAACTGGGATTAGGGTATGACATTAAAGGGGTTACTTTGAAACCTCAAAAAATGGCTATAAATTTGAAAAATGAAAAAATAATTAATTTAAGTCTCGGTTATAATCACTGTTTGGCGCTCACATCGATGGGTAATGTGATTATTTGGGGAGATAATAAGGAGGGTCAGATAGGGTGCGGGTCATTCTTCGATAAGATCTCGACACCAATTAAAGTGAATTTTAATCAAATTAAAATAAAATCAATACTAAGTGTAGACAACAGTTCGTTTGTGATCACAACTGATGGCGATGTCTACGGATGGGGTGATAACAGTAATAGCAAATTAGGGATCAATATTAAAGAGCAGAAAATATCTGAACCGAAGGCTATTAATTTGAAAAATATCAAATCAATTGCTGGCAATGAATACAATACTTACTTCCTGTCAAATGACGGAAAGATCCACTTTTGCGGCAAAATCAACAAATCGACTCAAAATGAGCCGAAACTTTTGGAAACTTCTCTTCTATACGAAGAAATTATTTCTTTCTCAGACATCGAGCAATGTTTTGCTAAGAGTATGGAAAATGAGAATAAATTCTATGAAATCACTAAAAATCCGACAAAAGCCACAAAACATAATTCATTCGATGAGTGCTATTATGAAGAAAAACACAGAACTTATAAAACAATCAATTTATACAACTATGAAATTGGCTTCAATTCTGTCAATGACTACAATGTTGTGAAACCGTTGGATGAAAAAGGGTTTTGTAAGGTCTATAAAGTGACGCCAAAACTCAATTTTCCCATACCTTTTGTGGTGAAGACCATTGAAATTAAAGGTAAAACATTTGAGAATTTTATACAAAAAAAAAGTTAATATTTTTCATACAATTGATAGGTAATCACAAAGTAATTGATGAGGAATTAAAAACATTGAAACGAATCAAAAGTAAATATTTCATCAATTGTTACAATACATGGATTGAAAATGACATGGCTTACATTCACACTGAAATGTGTCCGATGAGTTTGAAGCGAATCATTGAGCGAAAGAAAGATTGTTTGGTCAAGTTTGATGAAAGCCTTATTATGTCTCCCATCGATTACTTCATTTCATGTGAATTATTTCGAGAACTGTTGGAAGGTTTACATCATTTGCATTCAATGGTTCCGGCAATCATTCACAGAGACCTCAAGCCATCAAATATCTTGATTTCAGAAAAGGCTGAAAACGGAATATTCTGCAAAATAAGCGACTTTGGTTTGGCAAAGACAAAGGACGTCACAACTGACCATGCTCCAAGGAATGACAAATATTCATCAGGGGAAGTTAAAGAAGGAAAGGAATGTACGGCAAAAGCTGATATATTTAGCCTTGGAATGATCGCATCCGATCTGTTCCACAAAGAGGAGTATTTGTGAAAATCATTTTATTTGATGTATTCATAAATATAAAACATTTTCAGAGATAATATTGAATTGAAAAAACCGAAGGGATTTGAAATGTTGTTGAAGAATATGCATGAAATGATATCTCTAATGACGAGACAATCGCCCAAAGAACGACCCGACAGTTCATCCCTGATGATTGACATCAATAAATTACAGATTCCGGTTCAGACCATCACATCCAAGAAATTTTATTCAGAGTTTAAGAGTAGAAATGGTAGTGAAGACAAGAAAATATTTTGGAAAATATTCGAAAGCAAAACAACTGCAAAAGGGGTTAGAATTCATTGAAATATTTTATCATTTTATTTGTTATTCAAATTTCAATATTTATTCATTCAGTGCAATGAATACAACATATTAGTGCTTGGTGAGTGTGGCGTCGGAAAGTCGACGTTCATCAACGCACTGCCCAACTATTTGAACCTTGGTACATTTGCGAAGGCACTCAAGTGTGAGCCAATAAGCTTCATTCCATCGGAATTAGTGGTAATCGATGATAACTATGGCATCGAAACCATTAAATATGGCAACAGAAATAGCGATGAAGTTGATGTTGAAGGTAATGTTGCTGATGACATGGCTGATGAGCAAGGTGACAAATGTTGTGCATATTTTGTCAATTATGCGAATGCAAGGATCAAATTGATTGATACCCCGGGCATAAGCGATGTCAATGGATTCGATGATAAAAGATATATCGAAAATATTATGTCATTTATTGCTAAATACAATTCTCTTCATTTGATTTGCATTTTATTGAAACCAAACGAAAAGGGATTCACAAAAACATTCAAAAATATTATCAAAAGATTAGTCAAATTTATGGATAAAACAACTATTAATAATATAGTATTTGTGTTTCTCAACACTCGCTCAGCATTTTATAAGCCAAAAAGGTCCCTGAGCCTATTGAAGCAATTGCTCGAAGATATTAAAAAAGAGCAAAATGTTGAAATTCCGTTGAATAAGAGTAATGTCTTCTGTTTGGACAACGAGTCGTTTGAGGTATTGATTGCTCTTAAGAATAACATTGAATTCAATTCAAATGAAATGAAAGAATACACAAACAGTTGGGATATATCTGAAAGTGAATGCAAACGTTTAATCAATTATATGACGGCTGGAAATAATGGCAAAGCCGTCGATGTCTTCAAATTTACACAAGAATTCATAAACAATTCAATGAGTTTTGAGAGTAAAAGAAAAGAGAGTGAAAGGGATGAGAGAGAAAGGGATGTGAGAGAGAAGAAGGATTTGGAGGGAGAGGTGAGTTTTGAGAAGAAGGGTTCTATCAAGAAGGATGAGCAAGGTCAGAAGAAGAGTAGCAAGAAAAAGAAAAAAGATGATTCGAATAACTCGGAAGGGGGTCAAGAGAAGCAGTCATTGCCCAAGATCATTTATAACACTATTGTGCATAAGTTTCAGGACTAGAGTTTGCATATAATCAGGTGATGAGGACTAGTATGAGAGGTAGGAATGGGATGAATATGATTAGGGAAACAATACATCGATTGGAAAATATTTTATTCAAAACAATTTTAATATAAATTCAATTATTTTGAAAATAATATGAAAAATATGTCTCAATTTAATCCGCTTTAAATGAATTGAATTTTATATAAAAATAATAATAAATATTAAATCAGTTTTTATATAATATTTAACAAAAATTAAATACAAAACAAATATTTTGTCAAAAATCAATTTTCAAACTTTTTTGGCTTTACTTCGAGTGGAAATGTTTGAGACACGAGAAGATGATTGACTTCCTTCAGATCAGAGATTAAGATATAGTTAATGAAAATAATCAAAAATATAAACAAATTATTACTCGTATTCAAAGTCTTCTCAGTTGTACTAAAACTTCGAAATTTATTCTCTATTTTGAATGAAATAAAGTTTATTTGAATTAAAATTACTTTTTTCAAAACAAAAATTACTTTTCTTTTTCTTTTGGTGAATAACGACAACAATAATGACAATCAAAGAGATAATTATTGCCATCAAAACTATAATACCGACAATCCATTGAATCCAACGTTTGTGGCGAATTGGAGGCAATGGTTTTGTTGTCGACAATAGACTTGTCTTTGAATCGGAAGTATTAAAACATTGACTCATATATGAAATCATATTTTCAGATGAATTGCACTAAAAATATAATTAAAATTATAAACAATTTTATTGTCTTTTAGTTTAAGACCTGTTTTGAGATATCCTTTCCTTCGGGAGTAAAGCAATACTTTGGACGTCCGGTGATATTAAACCACAACATATGACCAGAAGAACCGCTGACATTGTAGTCAACGATTCCCTCCAAGTGTGGAACTAATGATCTATTGATTTGTCTGACAAATACCGGTGTTTTGCAGTTATCTTCTGTGCAGTCATTTTCATTAGAACCTATAAATTCTAATGATTTGATTCATATTAATATTGAGTAACTCTTTCATCCCTTTCCTTCTATTCGATTAAATTAAGTTTTTTTTGGAATTGATTTTTGAAGTAATTCAAAATAAATGGAAGGGAATGGTAGGAAAGGTAACGAACCAGGTTGGTAATTAAAAATGTTTCTCCAAAACTTTTCCTTCATAAGCAGATACGGTCGGACAGTAAGGTTATGTCTGTCATAAGAGATGATATAATTGTTTGGATAATTGCTGTTTGCATTGAAGACAATCGAGTGTTCGCTTAAGTCATGAGTGGTACTCTTAGGCCCCTCTCCATCCAAATAGCACCGTATGGTATGTCGAGAGTTCTGTCAAATGAATGCAATTAACGATAATGTCATTTATGATAACATTGTGACCAATACTTCCATATATGTCTGACATGAGATGAAGTACTTTAATGGAATCACAGCAAATAAATTCTTCCGTTTGATATACGTTGAAAATCTTTGGATGAAATTCTTAACCAAAGGTTTGACACTATTTTCAACAGATCTGACAATCAGTTCATCGTTTTCTTTAATAATATTGAATTTCCATTCATTAGAGTCTGTGTTAACGAAGTACTCTTCAATCATATGATCCCCTTTTTTACCAATAATCTTATGGTATAACTGAATACCACTATAACTGCCATTTCTTTGGATCACTTCACAGTTGGGATCCGTTTGGCAGTGAATGCAATGAATGCACAAAACCATTGACACAATCGATGCCAACATTTTCAATGAGTTTCTGATGTTTTGAATCAAATCTGAAGAACAGAATAAATGTTAAACAAATCGTTAAAACAAATAAATGTCGATATAATTGAAGAAATGATTCACCGATTGATTGTCTCCCGATTACCACAACCTATAATGCAATCAAATTTCAGTCAAAACTCAAATGCATTCAACAATTGATGAAATCATTCGACAGTTTATAGAGTTTTGGCACAACTTTACAGTCGATCACAAACTCAATGATATTTAGACTCAAATGAATTACTTATCACTCAATCAAATGACACAAAAATAATTGTTTATTAATTAAAGCAATTGTTCACAAAATTGTGTTTCAATGAATAGTATTATTATTATTAAATATTATATTAAAACTGATTTTAAATCAATTTTATTACAAATGAATACAAAAAAGTGTTTTTATTTCAGGATTTTGTTTGAATTTTTTGGATATAAAGTTTTGTCGATTTCAATGTTTTCTTGAATAGACTTCACCTGAAAGTCCAATAATAGCAACCCGTTGTCAATGGCCTGTCGGGTGCCTATCAAACGAAAGGGAACGCATGGCTCGTCCGACTGACCCCTCACCTCGTCGTTCACCATAATCTTCCTGAGACCCGATGTGTCGATAATATCGTGTATGGATTGACCGCCCCTTCCAATGATGTGCGACACCACGTCTACGGGAATGTCGACCAACCGTTCCATGATTTGGAGCATCTCTTTGGCGGACAGACAGGTCTCACGACTAGTTGCTAAGGGTTTAAGTCATTGAAAGCAATCAATTCAATACTGTTTTCATTACCGATCACTTTAAACATGCTTTCCTTCCGATCGATGGCCACAACTCCCGGTGCGGACAGCACTTGCTTAAGGTTATAGCCTTTGGAACCGATAGCGAAGCCAATGAGATCTTCATCTACTTTGACAATGATCTCAAAGTTGTTGTCTTTACGTTTGACGACTTCCTCGAAAGGGTTGACCTCTTTCTTAAGGGCTTTGTTTTGGTTCTTGAGCTCAAAGACGACTTTCAACGAATAGAAATGCATTTCCGACAACAGGAATGCCGTCTTTCGGGTCTGTTCCCAGAAGTATCTCTTCGGCTCAGAGGCCGCGAATCCAATGCCAATGAGTGTGTCGTTGGAATCGTTGTAATTGATGGCAATCAGTGACAGACATGTCTTGTAGTTGTGATGGGTTTCGGGCTTTGAGATCCATTCGCGACACAAACGAATCAATTCTTTGGGCACTTCTATAACAACTTTATAGAATGGATTGGATGTGAGATAAGGACTGGTATTAACGGCACGTATTTTGTCTTTGATTATGATTTCGGAGGACTTTTGGTTCTCGACATCACTTCCGGCCATCACTTTATTGTCAAACAAAACCACATAAAAATCGCCTGAAATTCAATGATAACAACAATTGTCTCAAAAAAAAGTCAAACGAAAGACAGTGAAAACCTTTGATGGTTTTGATGACACACTTCCAGTAGGCCTCGACTTCGCCATCGCCTCGAGAGACGAGTGCCTCGACTTCATCGCCCTCTTTCAGGTCCGACCCCTTCTGGCGATCGGCCCCTGAATTGGTGCCACTGTTGGCCGTCGACGCCATCGGCGCTAATCTGATCCGAGACATCGAAAACGCTTCAATTGATCGCAGTTTGTCATCAAAACGCAAAACAATCATTGGTTGGTCTGTTTTGGGCGCCGAAGACTCGAGACAACAGGTCTTGTCTGACGAGTCGAACACATCCACGACATAGGCCTTACTGTGGGATCCGTTGTCTTCGGCCAACTCTACCATTCCCTCCATTGAAAGCAATATTGAATGAATTGTTAATAAAATAATTAATAAAACAATCGTTTGTTTTGTTTCCCAAAACGTGTGACTGAAGTGTATGTCCGGAAGTGAGCCTTCAATGCAAACCAATGCAAACCATTAGTCAATACGTTTTCAATGCATTCAATGCTATTCTTACAGTCGATTACACTTATAGTAAACACTGTTTTTGTGTTATTTTAATTAAAAACTTTTAACTCATTGTAAAAGTTGTGTAAATTATGGATAATTATATAAAACTAATGTATTGGACATATGATAGCACCCGACAGGCCGTAGACAATGGATAGGAACGATAGGACTTTCAGATCAATTGTATTCAAGAAATTGACTAAAATTTTATACAAAAAATTCAAACAAAAAACTTTTAAAAAGTTTTTCAGAAAATTTTTTTCACATTAATATTAATTTTAATTAAATTATTAGTAATTTTAATGAATAAATAAATGCATTAAATATAAAATTGTAACAATTGTTGAGATTGTGATCGACTGTAAAGTTGTGCCAAAACTCTATAAACTGTCGAATGATTTCATCAATTGT
>JAQIXR010000716.1:0-20988 GCA_034700825.1 Quadroppia sp. Gr-Ori-00064 | reverse complement strand
TCCGAACGAAAGCCGTTTAAACTTCAATACAAGAAGTGATCAGTTTTTGTAAAACATAAACAAATGTTTAATTTTTTCAAATTTTAATTCATTTATTCATTCACAAAATTATATATTATTTTTAAATAAGTTTTTTTTTCGTTTTTCAATTCATTTAAAATAATTTTTATTTCAATTAATTTAAAACTACAGAAAAATTGCAATAAATTTATATAACATTTGAACAAAACTGAGAAAATTGTTTGCAAACTAATTGACCGAAAGTTGCGTTTCTTTAGACCTCTTCTCCAACTCTTTTCTAACAGCGATCACACACTTAGCCATCGTTGGCGACGCTCGGGATATGACATCCGTTTGATAAAAGTCTAACAAATCTATTATTTTTGTCTTCAATTTCAACGTTTGGCTCACTTTAGGCAAAACTATGCCATCGTTTGGAGGAATAATGGCATTCATTTTGAGGTTTTCGTTACAAAAGACCAAATTTGGCGACAATTCTTGCATTCGTTGTCTTAAACCAATCAAAGAGTCGTATCGAAGGGTATGGTTTGATATCTCAGACACGGCCCGAACGATCTGCCAGTCCTGTCTGGCCATCGTGGGAGGGGTTATGGCTGCCATCGCCTGCTGTGACCGGCCCTCAAGATTCACATAAATCGATTGCTTCTCAGTGAAGGCGGCGCCGGGAAGGACCACATCCGCCTGATTTGCGCCGTAGTCTCCGTTATGTCCCTTGAGATGACATTTGATTTTATAAGAAATGACCAAAAAATTGATACAAAAAAGTCTTCAATCAATACCTGATATATTAAAACAGTATTTTTAGGTCTCGTAAAGTGTTTGTCGTCGACGCCGAAGAGCCAAATAAGCGCCGGCTCTCCATTGTCTTCCAGAGTGAGCTCCGAGTCATTTCGGAAGCCCAGGTCATAGGCGGCCACCTGTGAGGCATTGGAGTGCAATATATTGAAAGTTGCGTTGAATTTATTGCAAATATATTTCACTAAATCGTAAGCATTTGATCCGTCTTTGCCTTTCATGAGCTGTTGGCCTAATATTATGACCGGATGTTTAGCCGATTCTAACTTCTTGTTGATCGCATGACTTCCGTCGGCCACAGACTTCAAGGTCTTCATGTCGTCGCCCAACCATTCGTAATCATAAAGCAGATCCAGATCTTTGGGACCAATGAGTGCAATGTCATCGATATTACTGTTTCGCCACGACTTGCGAATGCGAGCGTTTACTAACGGTGCCTCAAATCGCGGATTAGTTCCAACGAGAAGAATGAAATCACTATTTTCTAAGTCAGCGATTCCTGTATTGAAGAGATAGTTATGTCTGAAGTCGAGGTCATGACTGGCGGGCAGTGCTGTCGGGTCGAGGTCTGAGTCCGTGTGAACGAACAGATTCTCAGAACCGATTAAATTCAAGAGATCTTTGATCGCAACCATAGTCTCGGCGTCGGTGTGCGGACCCACTATTGCCACCGTTCGGTTGGGCACGACGTGACTGATGGCCTGACCCACAGATATGAGGGCGTCCTCCCAATCACACTCCTGGAGATGTGAATCACTCGACGGTCGCAGTAAAGGAACGGTTAATCTCTGGGTTGTGAGTCCATCGACCGGTGCGTGTCTGGACTTGTCTGACAGCCATTCCTCGTTCACGTCTTCGTTCAAACGAGGTATAATACGCAAGAGATCTCCCGATCGCTGACATAACGATATATTAGAGCCCACGGCGTCCATGACGTCAATGGAATCGTATCGCCTTAACTCCCAGGGCCGGCCTATCGGTGCCAACAATTTGTTAAAATATATTTATTGCAAAATATTTTTGAAAAACCAAAAACTCTATTAACGAAGACATGGATTAAGTTTGAATAAGGGGTTAAAAACGATATAAAAATTTTGTGATATTTTTGAACTCAATATACAATCGGTTCCCAAAAAACAGTGAATGTCTTACCCGTAAAAGCGTATGGTTTGGACGTAAGGGCACCGACGGGACAGATGTCTACTATGTTTCCGGACAGCTCTGAGAGAAGAGACGTGTTTTGCAGGTATGTTCCGATTTGCATATCACTGCCCCTCCCACTGGTGCCTAAGTCAGCACATCCCGCGATCTCATTCATGAATCGGACACAACGGGTGCAGTGAATACAACGGTTCATAATTGTCTTAACGAGTGGTCCGATATTCTTGTCCTCAACCGCTCTCTTCTCATCCCAACTGATCTGCAGTCGCGAACGGTCTGACCCGAAGGCCATCGACTGGTCCTGAAGGTCACATTCGCCCCCCTGATCACAGATGGGACAGTCGAGGGGGTGGTTGAGGAGCAGAAACTCCATCACCCCTTCCCTGGCCTTCTTCGTCATCTCGGAGTCGGTTTTGATTCGCATACCTATTGGGAGTGAATTGAGTGGTAAGAGAGAGACCATTGGCTGCGAGTGAGGACAAGACCTACCATTCATGACAGGCATAGCACAGGAGGCCACGGGTTTGGGTGACTTCTCGACCTCAACCAAACACATGCGACAATTGCCGGCCACAGACAGGCGCTCGTGATAGCAGAACCGGGGTATCTCGACCCCCGCCCGGGCACACGCCTCCAGCACCGACACGCCCGGCTCTACAGCTATGGGCCTATCGTTGACAAACACTTCCAACATATTCGACGTCTTCTCCGTCGCTGAAGACATTAAACGAAGAAATTGTTTATATTTTAATAAACAATTGTTTTGTTTAAACACTTTTGTTATGAATAAGCGATTCATTGCTTTATGTTTTGACAAGACTTTCAATGTTTAAAACAATAAAATTAAATGCATTTTATTTACACAAAAATAATTGTATTTATAATTGAATTGATATTCAATTTAATGTTAAATATATTTGTGTTTTATTTTCAATGTTTTTGTGATTGTATTGAAAGTCAAGTCAAATAGTATTGCCATCTATTATGACATCCAATGTCTGACAAGTTTTTCAATTCAAAAAGGGGTCACTTTATGGCTAAAGGGGTTTAATATTAGTTTATGTTTAGAACTGATTATAAAAACTTTTTTTTTAAAAGTTTATCAAAAATTTTAATCATTTTTTAATCGCAAACACATTTAAAAATAGATGAATACCTGTCCAAACAGTAGTCAAAACCAGCTCTATATTGAACAAACAGCACAGGCCTGTCTGACCAGCTCTCGGCTCAGCCTCTATTCGGCCAACGCTGGCCGAAGAGCGACATTCGGTGTCATAAATGAGATATAAAAACAAAAAACTAAATATTTTTTCAAATTTCGTAACACTTTTAGAAGTTTTACAAAACTTTTTTCTCTTAAACAAAATCTCAAACAAAATGTGATTTTATTTAACAAACGATTGTTTGAATAATAGCTAAAAAGTTATACAAAAAACAAAACATTTATTTATTAGAAATTATTTAAAGAATTTTTAGTAAATATTTTAAATGAAAAACAATTTTATTTGTATTGAAATGAAAGACAAATTGTTTTGAATTGAAATTAATTCAAATTTAAAGCTATTTTTAAAAGAAGTGAATAATAATTAGATTTAAAACAAACCCCTGATTGAAACCCACCCTTGAAATGGTATTACAGGCAATGGAAAACAGCTTTCAATAACTTTAGTCAAACATCGATTTGAATGTTTGGCAACGGATTCGGAATGTCTTTTAATGCCATTCCTGTCTTCACATCCAATGGTCTCAAAGAGTAATTGAAATCAATTTTCGGATATTTTTCTGCCTTTAATATCATTCGATACCACGAAAGACAACTAATACTGATTTTGGACTCAATTCTAATGTCTTTCAATTGAACACAACTATCGATGAGTGATTTGATGCCCGAATCGGTAATCAAAGGCAAATCTTTTGCCATTGGATTGAATGCAATTGATCTCAATGTCAATGAATTCAAGTTTTTTAGTTTCGATATCGAAAGCAATGCTTTGTCTGTCATTTCAGCTGTGGATTTGATGTCCAATGACTTCAGATGTGGAACAAATCTTTCGATGCCATCGAATGTGGGGTCAGTTATGAGAAAACCAATTAATGCCAAACGTGTCAATTGATAGCAACTCTTGAGATAACTGATGTCATTGATCTCAAGGTCACCCTCTTCTTCAATGGCAAATTCGATCTTCAAATGACGTAAATTTGAGAACTTTTTCAACGATTTCAACAATTGGTTTGAATTGAAGACATATGGCGTGAGTATATATATGTCTAAACTCTTCATTTGTTTGCAATTCATTGCCATTGAATGCAATTCATCAAAATATCGTTTAAAGTCTTCTTCTGTAACACATTCGTCGCCCCTTATTGTCAACTTTTCAAGTTTTGTCAGTTTTGAGATAAGAGTTAGAGATTTGTCATTAATCTTCAGATGAGTGATATTTGGATTATTAATGAGAATCTGATCCAAATTCATGTCATATTCCGTCAAAGAGACCAAACTCGTCAATAACTCCAGACATGGCATTAGATTTGAATTATCCAACAAATGAATTGATGTCAAACTTTGTCCAAACTTTTGACCAAACTTTTGCATTACTTCTTCACTAAAAACACATTCAAATGAAATGTCAATTCTTTTCAAGTGATTACAATTGTCTGTAATTGTGTCCAACATTTCGTTGACATTATTTAAGGGAAGAAAACATAAAAAACGGATTTCTTTAATATTAGGCATTGTTTTGAAGACATTTGCCATTGAATTGATGTCTACTTCAAAGTTAAAGTTTTTATACTTCAATAACTTCTTGTGATTTCTGATGTCCTCTGAATAGTTGTCAACGATAAGAAGTGTCTCTCTTTTGAGCACTTCTTCGAGACATGTCTTAAAACGTTTTGAGACTGCCTTTAGTCTGAGTTTGTCTTTCAATGGCAACCATTTGATCACTTCTTCACATAAATCATTACAAATACGACCACTAAATGACTTTCTCTCGTCTTCAACGATGTCTTCAACGATGTCTTCATTTTCAAACCAATTTAAACCAAAAGTAAAATCAAATTTAAATAAAGAAAAATATTTATTAAAAGACATTTTATTTGAAAAATGTCTCAAAAAAAACAAAACTCTTTTCAAAAAACACTTTTCAATCGAATGTCAAATAAAAAGTGATTTTCAAAAAACGGTTTAATTGAAGGAAAGTTAGATTTAATGCAAAGTTATGTCAAAAGAGTTCACTATTTGTGACATAATCTGAAAACAAAACAAACTTTTATTTAATTAATTTGTTTTGATTTGACTTAAAATAAATTCATATTTAAAAGAATTCACTTAAAAAACATACCCCTGATTGAGATCCACCCCTTCGTAATGAAAGAGCGACATTCGGTGTCATAAATGAGATATAAAAACATAAAAAACTAAATATTTTTCTCAAATTTCAAACACTTTTTGACAACTATTTTATAAGTTTTACAAAACTTTTTTCTCTTAAACAAAATCTCAAACAAAATGTGATTTTATTAACCAGTGTTAGAATGGGAGTAAAAAATCAATTTATTATAATTTCAATGAAATAATTCTTTAAATAATATAAGAATTAATACAAAAAATATTCAATAATTCATTTTAATTATAATTTGTCTAAAATTATAAAATTGATCAAAAAATATATTTTCAATGAAATGCAAAACACATGAATTGAATGTAAATCACAAATATTTGTTATTCATATACGGAATAATTGTCAGACGAATGGTATCTTTATTTGTGATCAATTGGTTCACTCGCATAATGTTGGCCTCTTTGACGGACTCGCCATCGATGGCCAGTATCTCATCGCCGATCTCAAGAACACCAGTCAATGACTTCTGTGTCAATTCGTCTTTCATTCGCGACACAAACACTCCTAAGAATTGAGTGAAGAATATATGAATCGATGGAAAACATTGACAACAATTGATCTGTGAATACCCTTAACGTTATTGACTGTACCCCTGGCCACGAAGAATCCAAACGCCCGTCCCATTTGCCGGTGTATTTGTATGACTTGCGATGAATCGGAATTCAATTTAATGAGTTCACCCCAAACCTGACTGTCCGACGACTGGCCATCACTTTCTGGTGACAAACGTCGATTTGAACTGATTTTCTGAACGTCTGCCGAAAGTGGTTTTTGACTAACATTTCGACCGTTCCTGTTGGGAGAGTCCTGTTTGGTGGGTGTTCTCCTGAAGCTTATGCGGGACCTAATGTTCTTGACGAAAGACGGCGACCGATCCCCTCGACCTGTTATACTAATACGACTACCCCTTGTGCTCAGGTCTGACTGTGAATAACATTTGCTGTTCTTAATTGTATTCAAATCCAAAGCACTTTGTTTTGAGAGCTTCTCGTTATTGAAGGCACGGCTGAAAACCGATTTGAATCGCTGTAGAAATGACTTTGACTTCGGAGATGAGTTGTCATGTCTTTGATTCAAATCGAATTCACTGATCGCTGGCTTCAGTCGTTGCCGAAGAATACCTCTTTTCATGTCATCTCCGGCCGAATACGAGTGCGAAAAGCGGTCATTCTTTGCCTCTTCCAAAGAAGTCTCAAATTTGTTCATCTCTTGGACAGTGGTGTCATCTTTAGACTTATTGTCCGGATATATGCCATAAAACTGATCCGGATATATGTAGGTCGGGTCCCCTTCCTTGGAAGGACTCGGATGACTAAAGCGCGAAAATTCATTAGGAATTGGTCTGAGAAGTGGTTTCTTTGTATTGACTTCAATCAACGGTTTGTTGGATGACATCTGCGATGGATTAACTTCTTTACTCTTTAGCATACATTCTTTGTCTATTTGATGCCTGTCCTCATAAGGCGTCTCCACCTTATTGTTATTATTGAGCCATTGGTTGACCTGACTATTGGTCGAGTATTGAACATTTTGATCCCTTTCCGTGGGATATATAGTCTCGTAGACCGTATCCATCGTTTGTCCAAATTCGGCACTCTTTATGAACGCCGGTCTCGCGAAGGCATTGACCATCGATGACGACTCTAACCGGTCGGACATCTTCTTAATCCGAGCCAAAGCCGCGTCACAATCGAATGGTCTCGCAGTCAAAGACTCTTTATTCCTATGCCTATAGTCTAAGGAATTGTATTTCCTATTATATACCGGCCTTTCCTTCGCGTAATTGCATTGCTGTCCATATGTAGTGATAATGAATTCGTTGTCGTCATAACGTTCTTCGGTGTCCTCTTTGAGATGAGAAGTCGATTGAGCGCAACATTTGCTGTCAATCGATGGCAGCGTTGACTTGAAGTGATGGCAATGACAGGAGGGAAGTAGTGAAGGACTATCTGTTGACTCTTCATTCAATGAAGTGGTGATGAGATTGTCTTTGTTCTGACTCTTGAGGGTTTCAAACAATTTTTTGCACGACTTTCGCATATTTTGTTCAGAAAGTGGTAACTCATCGTCAAAACGGACTCTGAGTTT
The DNA here is from genome assembly GCA_034700825.1 of Quadroppia sp. Gr-Ori-00064. Classification (NCBI taxonomy): domain Eukaryota; kingdom Metazoa; phylum Arthropoda; class Arachnida; order Sarcoptiformes; family Quadroppiidae; genus Quadroppia; species Quadroppia sp. Gr-Ori-00064. Next base: position 13,522 of record JAQIXR010000716.1, on the reverse strand, counting down.
TGAGCCATAACTCAGCGAACGAGTCGTCAAGTGATTGAGTCTTTGGTTTCAAATACATTATAATTAATGTTATATTCAATGAAAACATTAAACTCATTGACTTTCAGTGATAACTGGGTTAACAGGAAGACCACTAATGACTGAGTGACTCACTTACCTATCTTTGAATATGTGGTCCTCATCTGAGTTGGAAGCAGTGGAACCGATCCTTTGAATGTTAGCGATGGCCACAATTCCCGAGTCGTTATCACTCTCTTAATTATAATAATAAAAATCAAATGAAAACAGAATTTCAAACAAATATTTTCAGGCATTAATTATAGCCTTTCGAACCAAACCTGCGTTAATAGAGTCGGGATTTGTGTCCAATAATTGCAAATCAGATGAACTGTTCATTTCATTGCTATTAATATCTTCTATATTTGAAGTCATAATTATTTATTGAGAAAAAAATATATAATTTTTGCTCCAATTTTGCGAAATCCAGAATTGAGTCACAATTTTCTTCTTCAGTCTTCAAAAGTTTTGAGCGAATGCTTCCATAAATTAATCACTGAGTAGTCATGTGTTGCTTTGATCTGAATATTTCAAAAGTGATATCAAAATCAAAATTCAAAATAAATTTCCAATTAATTTGATATAAAAGTGCAGGTGTTTTGCATTAGTGTACTTAAGAAACACCTGCACCAAATGCAAACGAAATGCACAAACATCTAAAACTAGTGGACATTTGACACAAATATCACAAAATTTTTTCAGTTTTTCTTAATCCTTGTTATCGACCAAAGTCTTAATGCAAAAACTTTTACATTTAAGACATTTTTATTTTATATATAAATAATTGTTTTTATATTTTGTAATCGTATTCGAAATGAGTGTAAAATTAGAGGAAAACCTAAATACAAAAACAAGAAAATTAATTATAATTTAATTATAAATTACATTCGAGTTTTGCATTTCATGACAACAAAAGTTAATTTGATTTAACAAAAATAAAATACATTTTTATCTCAATTTATGTTATTTTTCATTGATTTGTCAAAAGTGCTATTTTTGCCCAACATTAACATTAGAGCCAAAGGGTTGCGAATGATATGATTTTGAGACCAGATATTGAAAGCAATCAAATAGAAAGCTATTGTAAAAACGAAAGAAAGATTTCGAGATAATGACTGCTCTATAAAGAAAGACATTGGAGCTAACAGTGCGTTAAGGCATACAGACGACCGGTATTAATATAAAGCTATATTTTATATAAGCTTTGCTTTTGTGTCCCTTTTTATGTAATTTGCGAACAGAAGCTAAACTTCGCTCAACTCTACCTAAACATCACATACATTAAGAAGAGGTAGTATTTGCACCGGAAATACATATTACGCTTCGAAGTGATTACGTCCCACGTCCCGGGGCTATGTCTTTGTGTCGTTAATGAGATATCGTATGAAAACATGGATAGAGAGCGAAGTACTCATTGTAAATGAGATGAGAAAATATAGTATCCCTTAGTCTCTCATTAACTACTTTTATATGCAGTTTTCAATGAGCGCTTACACAACACGACTCCTCAACAACTCCATGGTTCGGAACAATCAGTTTATCTAAACTTTTTTGGGTTTATTAACAGATTATTGTTGTCTTCAATAATATTTTCTTTCAATGTTTTCATTTGAAAAAATGCTTTTCATTTATTTAATTGAGTCGAAGAAAAGCAATGAAAAGCTTACAAAACATTTAATATATATTTTTTTCCATTCAATGATTAGAGACATAAAAGTCTATTAGTTTTTTGTTTGAGTCTCTCTAATGTCTCTTCTGTTTGGCTTTGCGTAAAATTTTTCAGTGACTTTGACTGCAAATAAAATGTCTAATTAAATGGATTGCAATTATTATGAGATATATTGTATTGTTTGGTTCACTCCATAGGAGTTGTTGCACGAAATCGTTAACTGAAGAGGAAATGCACTCAATTAGGGGGTCATATCAAAAAGTTTAGCCACAATTCAAATATGATATGAACTTTATATTCTATTACAGAGTGTTTTCACAATTGGTTTTACGTTTGATTAACTTTTCAGTTCAATTACCATTGAATTCAATCATATATTAAGTCTTATAATAGAATCCAAAGTTAATTGATTTCAATCTTATAATCGCTTTCTTTTTGATTTCGTTTTTTGCATTCATTAGTGTTTTGTTTAATTTTAGATTTTTTATGCATTTCTTTAACGAAAGTATTTTTATTTCATTCAAATTATGTTTAATTATATCGATAATTATTGGGGTTTAAGTCAAACCACTCTATCCATAGCCAAACGGTTATCACGAGAGAAAGGGGCCAAATATTTTGAGCAATTATTTTGCATACCTTTCCATCACATGACTGGTCTGTTCCCTATATATTGAGGATTAGTAGAAAAAATTGGTCTCAAGAATGCAATCTTAAGTATGAAATCCCAATTAAAAGCATTAAATAAACTATAATTGAGATAAAAATCTTATGAATTCTTCGTATAATAATGTTATGAGAGTTGAAGAGAGAGAAAGAAACTCAAGATTTAAGCAAACTTTGAGATAATAAACAATTGATGCGATTCTCAATACTTCTTAAGACGTGTAACGCATGAAAGTATGTTTCAATTATTAAGATCGTGAGGGGGAGTGCAGTGGACTATAGGAGCCCATCATCAGCACAGGTATGTTATCTACATCGGTGGCCGAATAGAGGAGGACTGTTATGTTGGTGGCCGTCCGTCACAAAGGCTGCACAAAAATAACTCTATTTCTTATAACAGCGAAACTTATTATTAGTTTTTTGGGAACAATAAAAAAATGAAAGCATTTCTACGTTTGTGTCCATTGAATGGCAATTGAATGGCAATACTTTATGTAATGTTTATCTTATATTTCAATCAAAAGTGCCGTTTCTATAATAATAACAGTCATTGTATTTTATATGAGTCTGTCATCAGATATGAAATATTAATATTTGATTTTCACAAACAATTTCTTTATTTAAAAAAACAATTTCACAAATGCATTGAAACTCGTATTGAATTGCTATGCAATTGAAAGAAGTTTTTCGCTTAAAGTTATTCTTAATATGTTTTTCGTTTCAATTCTCTTCGACTTTATCTATACTTTTGATCACTGATTATCACAGATATTATCGGATTATTTGTTAATTGAGTTTATCTTTAATTAATATTTTAATTGATTTTTGTGTCAAAACAATCAAAAAGCCTTCAAATGATTGTTAAAAATATTTTTATAAAATAATTGAATAAATGCTTTAAAATCTCAAGAATTGACTTACATTTGAACTCAATATCCCTTTTCCTCAATAAGTATTACAAAATACGATTTGAAGCACAGGTAGTATTGCATGAAGTTTTACTCAATTTAAAATTAGGATAAATGTTAACTCAATTATGTTTTCACAACAAATAAAACTTTTATTAATATTTTACATAAAAGAGATATTTATTATAAGTGAAGACACATTGAATTCAATGAAATTCATTAAGTTTTGTAAAACACGATAAAAAACAAAACTTTTTCCAAAACTTTGCTTAAAAAACAATAACTAAAACTTTGAATTATTTCGCACAAAAAAAGTATATAATTTTTTATGAATATTTTTGTCGAATAAAAAGTTGCAAAAAAGTGATGTCAATTGTATGACAGACTCAATCGATGACAAAAAACTGTCAATTCATATGTGAAACCAAAACATTGAATTGTTTTGAGCCGTAATTGAGAGCAAAAGTGATATTCTTGATGTGATTCACAATACCCGATGTCATTCTGTTCTGTGTTAACCACAGTATCTATAGCTCTATAACCACTAAAACTCTGTTAGTTTCCACAAATAGGACTGTAATCACAGACAGGGCTGTTATGTGAGCACACCTGCAATCAAATGCAAAGTCAAAATATATTATCTCACAGTTTGTCAGAGCTCTCGAATACGAGAGACAGAGAGAGAACAGGTTTAATAGCGAGAGGGGGGAACTGGAGAATAGGGGTCAGTATTTTTTAATAGCGCTTCAGGGGATTCTCATTTGGTTTTTTGAGTCGAATTACTGTTAGATTGAATGGGAAAACACATTACGAATGAAGCGATTTTTCACACAATTCCTGTGCTATTATTAGGCCTTCATCTGAGCACTGGTAGCACAGGTATAGTCTATTTTCACAATAGATTCCAATGTATTGGGAATTGCTTTCATCGCAACTTTATTGGCACCAAAACAATGACACAATTTTTACAACTTTTCATAACATTATTTTTTTTTGTAAAACTTTTGTATATTTTATATAAAAATGTTTTCAAACACAAAATTGTTTGAAATTTAGGAAATGGTTTATAATTATTGAATGCTTTAATGAAATGATTTCTAAAAATAAGAGAGAACTCATAAATGATAATAAGGGGGCATTTGTTCGAAGGGGTCTCTAAAGACACGGCTATAATAAAAGGATTTATGTTTGAGATTCTTATGAATTATTTGCTAAAAATATTACAATATTTGCAGATATTATACAATATTTTAATTTTATTTTCACATAAAATAAATTTACTTTTGAATACAATAAAAAAAATCTTCAAAACTACTCATGAAGAGAGAATTGGGGCTAATCGGCCACAACTGCACCGACCAATCGCTCAGATGTCAATTGCTTTATAAATAACTTCAAAAAAACATAAATAATTGGATTTATTTTTTTTTATTGATTTCAAAATTTAATATTAATATAGAGTTTAACGAAAAAAATGAAAATATAAAAAATGATTCAAAAATAAAAATAATTTCGTATTAAATAATCAATGATTTGTTTCATTAGTTTTCGGTTTTGATTTGGTCTTCACTTAAGGACTTGTAATTATCGATATCTTCTTGTGATAACTGACTGTTAGGACAGTCTGTTCTTCCAATTAAACCCATTTCTTCGGCCAATAATTCGTACCAAATATTTGTCCCAAAAAACGATTGCTTGAAATTCACCATAAATTCATTGAAAGCTTTCGTTTCATTGCTTTCAATAGACTTTTGACGAAAGAATTTAATGAATTCAACCATTTCTTTGACATTATTTCCTCGATCAAAGTCTTCGAGTTTTAAGACATCGATTGGAAGCCTATTCCACGAGTCGTTGAATTTCTGACTGAACTCATCGAACGGTGCCTTCAATTCGATCAAACCATTCAGTTCTGATTTGACTCTTTCGATGGCATTCAAGTGATCGCTATTTTCGTTAATTCGCGCTCTTTTTGGCTCTGATTGTGAATCAGATTTCGATTGACTTGAATTCAATTGATTTCTCTTTACAGACGATCTCAGAGAAAATGTTTCGGATATTTTCAATAAAGGCTTCGACGCCTTCTCTCTGATATCCACTGGAGGTTCCATTAGTTCTTTGATGAGACCAGACATTGGAAGTAATTCAGTGTCATTTGTGGACATCTTTTTGTGGTAAAGAGATTGGAAGAAATGCTGTTGACTTGGATTACAGATCTCATCGGTTATAAGAGCCTCGCATTGGTCTCCGTCTTCATCGATGCCACCATTCATTAGATCCATGGAATCAATTAAATTGTCGATGGATTTCAACTGTTCATCAGTTGGACAATACTTTGAGTCCATCAGAAGTGATGGAAATTTATATCTGCGAACGTCTTCATCGAATGGCAACTGAGAGTAAACCATAAGAACATTATTGTCTTCGAAATGTGGCCACAGATAACCCATCTGTGGATTGGAGCGATCGGACCAATTGTATCGAACGATAGCAACCATTTGCTTCTCGGCTAAAGTGTTGACCAGACATTGAAATATCTGTGTGTGATTGTCCTCTTTGAGTCTGGGATCAGTTACCATATAATGAGTCTTCTTTCCAACTCTTAAGTGGTAATCAATGTTCTCAAAAGACGTGAAACCAATGATTTTGAAACCCTTTTCATTGTTGTTATAACTAAACAATTGTTTGTCGTCTTCAGTGAAAGGAACCAATGTTTGGCCATAACTATAGGCAGAAATGAGTTCTTCCTTTTCTATCAATACAATCGAGTCTTCGTTTTTTATCTTAAAATTAGTCCCCTTTTCGATGGGAACCAATGATGTCGTCATCGAATCAATTGCCTGTTGTTGTCCTTCAGCTCCTGTTGTTATTGACAGTTGTCCTTCGGCTCCGACACCACCATTGGGCCGTACGTAAGCCTCGGAGCCAGACTTGAGCTTAAAGGGATCTGCTTTAACGAAGACAGCGATCGGTAGATTGAGTGCATTGAGTTCTTTGCCGAGAGTTAGCTTCGAATACCACGGCGTCGGCGTTGTTGTCCGGCCTTCAAATTGGCTGAACTGATTGATAGCGACCTCGAGATCGTAACAAAATCCCAACTCTTTCTCTTCAATGTCTTTCATCAACTCAATGGCCTTCATCTGTGGCTCCGATAGATTGCATTTGAAGAATGAGTTCGGAGTGAAATCACATCTGATTTGAAAAGAGATTATATTTTAGGTTAAATTCAATCTAATCAATGAAAATGATTTACATAACAATGAGTTGAATGAAATTATTTCTCAATCTTTCGCTCATTTTCTCAAAGACAGCCAAATCTGAATCATTTAGTTGTCCAAAGTTTGTGAATAAAGCGATCTTTTTATCCGAAAACTTCTTGTCTTTCGTTTCACTAATCATTACATTTATGGCAAAATCCAAGACATCCGTCACTTAAGAGATATAACAAATGAATGATTGAATTCAAAGATAATGTTTAGGACAATAACAGACCATTTGTGGGTCTGAACTGATCTGTGGTCAGAGATTGTGAACGACTTTCGATATATCGCAACAAATCAAAAGTCGGTGAACAAAGAGATCCAATGGTTTTGAAGATATTTTGGTCGTTGTATTCAATCAAAAGGTATTCGTTTTTCGTTTCGGCGAAGATTTTCTGTTTAATAATGTTTTGGAGACAATGTTTGGACAAATCAAACACCGATTTGTGGATTGATTTGTCCGACATCTGAGCCATCGATGGACTGAAGTCCAGAATCAAAACAATCGCTTCCTTTAAATCATATGAAAAAACAATTATTTTATAATCATTTGACAATTGTTTCACTTTTTTGGACATACTTTTGGTCTTCGATTCATTTCATTGAAATGTGATTACAATTAAAAGACAATTTATTTGACAAACAATTCAATGAAAATCAAATCAAAAGTTTTTTGTGATGAAATTCAAACATTGCATAACATAAGTGAAATCAAAACCATTCAAATAAAACGTTACGAAAAAGTGATTTATTTTCAATAATTTTTTTTAGGATAACTTTTTTGTATTCAATTTCAATTCAATACTTTTATTGTTTTTACTCCCCTTTTGTACGTATTTTATGAAGATTTCAATGAATTTTGCGCTAAAAATGTTTTAATTACTGAAAAAAGTGTTTATTTAATATATTATTGATTTTATTGACAAAACTTATGAACAAAATAACAAAAAGTCATTTATTTATATCTCAATAGAAATTAAATTTAAATGATTTTAAAAATTATTATAACTTTAACACAAATAATGAAAAATATCGTAAAATGCAAATAAATTAAGACATTATTAATTGTAGACAAAACCACGTTTTGGGCCCTTTTCATCATTAACTCTATGCAAACATATGCTTAAAAGGCGTAAACCTGAGGTCGTTGACAATGTTGTGAATCGCTGTGTCATTCAATTCATTGAATCATTTGTTTGAGATTTCATTGAATTTTACATTAGTTTTGATTTGATTGCGATTTGAATTAAAATTCAATTTCTGAATGAAAATTGAATTGACGCCAAGAGTGGCCGCGGAGGCCATGTATCCCAAGATTAACATCACGTCCGCTTCGGGCATAATATCACTTTTGGACGAAGACAGGAATGAGTTGAAAGTCTTTGCTCTTCAGAAACTCAATACAATTGTCGACGAGTTTTGGCCCGAAATCTCGGAGATAATCGTGAAGATCGAAGTCCTATACGAAGACGAGCTCTTCGGCCACCGGAAACTGGCGGCACTTTTGGCCTCTAAAGTCTACTATCATTTGGGGTCGTTTGAAGACTCCCTGACCTATGCTTTGGGCGCCGGAGAGCTCTTCGATGTGAGCCATAGTTGTGAATATGTGGACACAATTATCGCCAAATGTATTGACTTCTACACAAAGCAACGGATCCTTATCTTCGCCGCTGAGACCAGCGGTGAGTCGAGTCATACGCCGGCGCCGGTCATCGACACCCGACTCGAGGCTATCGTTAATCGTATGTTTCAAAGATGTTTTGACGACAATCAGTACAAACAGGCGATTGGAATCGCTTTGGAGACCAGAAGAATGGATATCTTCGAGCGAGCGATCACCGAATCGGGCGATTTGGCCATCCTTTTGTCGTATGCCTTTAAGATAACGATGTCGTTGATGGAGAACAAGCACTTCCGCAACGATGTCCTCAAGATTTTGGTCAAACTCTACCGAAATCTCGATGTCCCGGACTTTGTGAATATGACTCAATGTCTCATATTCTTAGACGACGCCCAAAGTGTGGCCGAAGTGCTCGACCGACTGACCCGAGGCTCAGACGACAGCACTTTAATGGCATATCAAATAGCCTTTGATTTATACGAATCGGCGACACAACAGTTCCTGAGCCGTGTCCTACAAGCCCTGCAAACCTGTGCCCCAATCCCTGCCCTCATCGGAAACATCAATAAAGTCGAGGCCAAACCCACTGTCCAAACGAGTAGCACTGAAAACACTGGCGTTGAAAAGATGGAAACGGATGACCAGAGCTCTCTTACATCACCCACAACTACAACGACAGAACAGACGTCTCCGAAATCTGAAATACCTGTCCCTAAAAAGGAGGACTTGAATGAAGACGACAAACAAAGACAAAATCGTTTGGAGAAAATGGCGTTAGTTTTGAGCGGAGATACGAGTATTGAACTCGAGCTCCAGTTCCTCATTCGCAACAATCATTCCGACCTTTTGATACTGAAGGGCACGAAAGAAGCCGTCCGTAACTCTGTCTGTCATAACGCGACGGTCATCGCCAACGCCGTTATGCACTGCGGAACCACATCTGACCAGTTCCTGAGGGATAACCTCGACTGGTTGGCCCGAGCCGTCAATTGGGCCAAATTCTCTGCGACGGCCAGTCTTGGAGTCATTCATATTCGCCACGAAAAAGAAGCTCTTCATCTAATGTCTTCATACTTGCCTAAAGATAGCGGACCCGGGAGTGGATATACCGAAGGTCTGACCAAAAGTTAATTCATTTTCTATACATTTATTAATAATTTTTTTCCGACCACTAATCAGGGGGTGGTTTATATGCGTTGGGTTTAATACATGCAAACCACGGATCAGCTATTATTGACTACCTGTTAACTCAAGTCAAAGACGCCACCAATGAGTCTGTCAGACACGGAGGATGTCTTGGTTTGGGTTTGGCTGCGTTGGGAACCAATCGTAACGACGTTTACGAAATCGTAAGAAATGATTGGTTTTTGAAATTAATTGTCATTTCTTTTAATGAAAACATGATTTCAGTTAAAGTCACACCTCTTTCAAGACGACGCCGTCACGGGTGAGGCCGCGGGTATTGCAATGGGATTAGTGATGTTGGGCTCAAAGTCTGGCCCCACCATCACTGACATGGTTTCGTACGCACAGGAGACACAACACGAGAAGATTTTGAGAGGACTGTCCATTGGTATCGGTCTGACAATGTTCGCCCGTCTCGAAGAGGCCGACACTCTTATTGAAAGCCTTTGCAGAGACAAAGACCCACTGCTTCGGCGGTCGGGTATGCATACAATAGCGATGGCCTATTGCGGGACCGGTAATAATAAAGCCATCCGTAAACTACTTCACGTGGCTGTCAGTGACGTCAACGACGATGTCCGCAGAGCAGCGGTAGAGGCGATCGGTTTCCTTCTGTTCCGAACCCCCGAACAGTGTCCGAGTGTTGTCTCACTTCTGTCTGAGAGCTATAATCCGAATGTCAGATACGGAGCGGCAATGGCTTTAGGTATCGCCTGCGCCGGCTCTGGCAATAAAGACGCCATCGCTCTTTTGGAACCGATGACCAACGATCCGGTCAATTTCGTACGCCAGGGGGCACTCATAGCCTCTGCCCTTATTCTCATCCAACAAACCGAAGCCAACTGTCCAAAAGTGAAAGACTATCGACTGCTTTACGCAAAAGTAATCAGTGATAAACACGACGACGTTATGGCAAAGTTTGGCGCCATTTTGGCTCAGGGTATCATTGATGCCGGCGGTCGTAATGTCACCGTTAGCTTACAGTCTCGCACAGGACATACCAATATGCCGGCAGTGGTCGGTCTTCTAGTGTTCACCCAATTCTGGTATTGGTATCCATTGGCGCATTTCATCGCACTGTCATTCACTCCGACGGCTGTAATCGGTCTGAACTCTGACCTCAAAATGCCTAAAATGGAAATCAAATCCAATGCCAAGCCTTCACTCTATGGATATCCGGCGGCACTCGAAGAGAAGAAGGAAAAGGAGAGGGAAAAGGTGTCTACGGCTGTCCTTTCGATCACAGCGAAAGCTAAACGAAAAGAAGCGGAAAAGAAGGAAACGAAAGAAGAAAAGACAGAATCGATGGACATCGACGACGACAAGACAACAGACAAGGAATCGACCAAAAAGGAGACCAAAGATGTGAAGGAAAAGGAGATAAAAGATGTGAAGGAAAAGGAGACAAAAGAGGTGAAGGAAAAGGAGACGAAAGAAACGAAGAGTAAAAAGGAGTCGAAAGACACGAAAGAAGTGAAAGATAAGGACAACAAAGACATCAAAGAAGTTAAAGATAAAGACAGTAAAGAAGTCAAAGACAGCAAAGATAATAAAGAAGTGAAAGAGAAGGACAAAGAGCCGGAACCGGCGTTCGAAGTACTCCAAAATCCGGCGCGAATTCTAAGACAACAGTTGAAAGTCACTCAACTCGTCGATGGCTCGCGATATACGCCGATCAAAGACCTGACAATCGGTGGTATAATTATGTTGAAAGACAGCAATAAGAGCGCACCCGAAGATCTGGTCGAGCCGGTGGCCGCCGGCGGACCCAAAGTGGAAGATGATGTCGAGCCCGAACCGCCTGAGCCTTTCGACTACATTGAAGACTAAAAATTTGGACATTTTTTTAAAAATTAAAATTTAATTATTATTTACTTAACATTAAATCAATTAATGTTTTCGTGAAAAACATTTCAAATAAAATAAAAGTGTTTTAAATCTTATTGAAGGCCGCGATGTCTACGCTCTGGACGTAGTCTTCCATCTCTTCGAGCTTTTCAGTGAGCTCTTCAACCGAGACCTTATCGTCTTCGATGACAGTAACGATTTGTAGCTTTTTGATGCCATACGCGAGTGGAACCAATTTGGCTGAAGAGAGGGAACGGGCGGTCAATAATCATGTATGGCTTCTTATATGGCATTACTTACAGGCGCCCCACAATAGCCCGTCCATCTTTATCTGTCGCACCCGTACCTCCATTTCGGCCATATCTGTCTCGTCATCCCATGGCTTGACATCGAGAACAACACTGGACTTCGCGACGACTCCGGGCTCTGAATGAGACAAACATTAGTTTTAATGAAGTTTTGAAAAATGATTTTTCAAATACTTTTAGACTTTTTGTTTGCATATTCTTCGAGTCGTTTCTTCCGGACCTCATCTGCCTCTTCGTCTTCGTCCGAACCAAACAAATCAATGTCACTGTCGTTGTCTTCAGCCTTCTTTGTCTCTACCGGTTTGGCCACCGGTTTGGGGGTTGGCTTTGCAGTAGAGTTAGTGTCACTTTTGGCCGAACCCTCCAATGAGGTGACCCTGAGTTCCAACTTCTTGACCAAAGCCACCAAATCATTGACGGCTAAAAAGACATGAAATCAATTGATAACAAATCAGATCCAATGTTTGCATACATTTCTTCAACGATTGGTTTTCACTTTCAACGCGTTTCAGTCGATCTGTCAATGGATTGGTTCCTGACTTAAGATTGTCTGTCGTTTCCTTCGATAGCAAACAAATTGTCAAAAGAAATAATTGATAACAAAGTTATAAATGAATTAAAAATTTTGAATAAAATGTGAATAAAATTGTGAAAAAAGTTTTTTAAATTAAGGAAAAGTTTTTTAATGAAAATGAATGGCAAACACAAGACATGACATGACATGCGGTTAATGAGACCATTGATTATTACTCACAGAATCTAATGTATTATTAATTAGCTTTCGAGCCCTCACTATATCTGAGACAATAGATTGAGTGGTATTTAATTGTGAAGACGTGTCACCGGATGTGACCAAATGTGTGACCGATTCACGTGAATGTCTGCACTGAACAACACATCAAAGAAGACAACAAACCATTGGTTACTATCGATAGACAATAGACTTAACACTAATTGTAATAAAATAATAATTAAAAATATCGTCAAAAATACGACCAAAAGATGTGCTCAAAAAATGCAAAACAAAAGTGTTTTTTAAAAAACAATTTTTTGTAACAATTATTACAAAAATCAATACTTTGTTTGAATAGTAATCCCTTTCCGCGTCGGCATATCTATACCCGTCCACCCAAACCGATTCGGCGGCCAATGCTTTCAAATCGACAGACATTTCTTGAAATTTTATCTAATAATTCACTTATAATTTGATTGTAATTATTGAAAATAAAGTGATTTTGTGTCCGAAAAATCACTTCAATATTGACTTCAAATGAGATTTAATTCAACAAAACGTGTCTTTAATACAGAGTTGAGCGCAGACTCGTCTCAGACCATCAGCACCAGTGGATATGGCCTTCAAATGTCCATTAATATTGTGTAATAACTATTAGCCCACTCTTTGAGGCCATCAAAGGGTTTGAATGTGAGACACAATTAGACCCCAAATGACATCATTTGTTACAAAATTATTTTCTTATATTTAAAGACATTTTCAATCACTTAATGCAAAAGTTTACAGAATTTTCTCACAGAATATTCTCATTCATATAAGGAGTATATTTTGGGCAACAAATCAAAGCAAAAGTAATTTAATTGTATTTTGTTTTCATTTTATTATTCATTTGTTTTTCTATAAACAAAAATATTTTTTGTTTTTTTCTTAATATACAATATTTTGATAACATATTCACAAATCAATTACATTTATCCCGACTTTCGACTCTTAAACATTAGTTTTTTTCATCGAAAAAACTTTTCTTTAATTATACTAAAAGTCTAATAAAAACAAATATCACTTCTGTTTGTGTTTCTCAAAATCATAACTATTTATACAATAATTAATTAAATATTCGTTTTTGTCTTCAATTATATATAAGTAGAGAATAAATAATATTAGAAATAATGAAACAAATGTTATGACAACTAATGAGACGTTTGTTTTACATAACGTTTTCTTCAAATTTAAAACTCGTTTATAATTAATGACTAATAATCTTAAG
>JAQIXR010000715.1:0-20996 GCA_034700825.1 Quadroppia sp. Gr-Ori-00064 | reverse complement strand
ATATGTACATTATATGTATTTATATGCATTTTTGACTGAAATATGTATTTATGTCCGAAATATGTATTTATATTTTTTTATGCATTTATAAACTCTGCCAAAATAACCTTTTTTCTATGATTCGGACACATCTTCAATCCATTTCTTGATATCTTTAACCGCTGAAGATATGTATTTATGTGATTTTATAGGGTATAATCATTACATACGAGCAGTTAATCAAGAATTATTTGACAACAAAATCGCTATTAATATTGATTGCAATCAAGTCTTAAACGACTTTATTTTGAATTTATATTTTTCGTTCAAATCATTAATTCAAATATAAGGCCAATGAGTATGACTTTCAGCGCCTGAACTACTAATAATAATCTATAAAAATTTCATACAATCACACAATCACTGCATGTCTGGCCATAAATACTTACACATCCATAATATAAACCATCAATGAATTGAAGGCAATCTCTTCGCTCATATGTGAGAGAATTAAAGGCTAATTGTGTCGATCTGTTTGGAGATCGCATGGCATTTGATGACAGCACAGTTACATATATAATATTATAACTTATGTGACATATTCTTGTATACGACCGGCGCTCAAACACAGCACAGTATATGTGAGTCACACATATTATGCATAAAAAAGTTAAGAATAAAACGAAATAAAAGCAAAATTGAAAGCAATATATAATATGTATATCTAATAGACGAAAAGCGCAGGAGAAAAACCTTTTACAACTCAGGGATTAAAGTGTCAATAAATAGTGGGATCTCTTCTGATAAATGACATCAAATGTGATTCCAAATCCTATTTAATAATATTTTTCTATTTTATTTAATTCTTAAATCTTGTTTCACTGCAATTCCTATCATTTTCAGACCATTTTCAAACCAAATGAAAATAAAGGAAAAACTTATTTATAAATTGATTCATGAATTTTAGATATTATTTCATGTGATGAAAGACATAGTTATTCATGAAAAATGAACGTCAATTTCTTCATGAATGAACACTTAATGCCAAATATGATTTTCAATGAGCTTTTAGTAAAAATTTATATCAAAATATAAAGAATGTATTTATTCTCTCTCTCTCTCTCTCTCTCTCTCTCTCTCTCTCTCTCTCTCTCTCTCTCTCTCTCTCGCACTCTCTCCACACTTTCCCTTTCACTTCAATTCGTATTCCTCTTATATTTACTGAATTTAATTTGAAATTTAATTCATTGGTTATAACTATAAGTAAGAAATAAAAGGCAAAGAACTGTCAAAAGCAAAGAAAAGAGAGAAAGAGATGAGTTTTTGTGTTATTTGTCAGCGCTATTAATGTTTACCAAAAGAAACGACGCGTAAAAATACTAAGAGATATTTCAGACATTAATCTAATATTTTTAACCCTTGTTTTGTCTCTGATATATCGCGTTCGTAGAGATGAAAGTACATCTAATTTTAGGACTAAAAGTGTGGGCTTTTCTATCATTAAATTAATCACACAATAGAGTGAGTCAACACACTCTGTGCCCCTTCGCCTCTTTGCCCCTTAAAAATCAAAATCACTCGAATAAACAGTAATAAATTTTTGAACGAAAATAGGGTTTACATAAGAGAGCAATTGGTCTGACTTTTGACAGTTTTGCCAAAAATCAAATAAATGGCAAAATAGGAAAAATAAAATATTGGCCAAACATTAGCTTAAAATGAAATGTGTTTTTACAATTGAAATAAATCTCTTCGCAAGTGATTCGGATGCTATAACTCTGTGTGGTCTGACAGTGAGTTCGATCGCATTGAAAATTAAAGCATTTTTTATTATTATTGCATTAAATGCAAACTCGACTCCAAATTGAATTACAAGCGAAACCTCAATATAAGTAAAGCACTGATAATAATAAGACTGCAAACCAAATAAAGTAAACGCTTCAGACACTGTAGTAGTCATAGCACTGGTATTGTGCTGTAAATTGTGTAAAGAGTAAAACAGATGAGAAGGGATGGCAGAGTCAAGCGTCGGGTGATATATATTTCCGCAAAAATAGACATTTTTCTTTTGTCGTTCATTCGACTGAGAGATGGGCGAAGAGAGGGGACATTTTTTGAATGACTTTTTACTTGATTATATTCACGCCTTTTGTACATTTGGTCACAATTTTTGATTGAACCCAACATTGAGTTCATTTTGAGAGACAGAGAGAGAATGAGTGAACGAATGTCTACAATGAAGGCATACATACATTAACGCTGGGTTTCAATGCATTTGTGAGTCATTCCAATAGAGTCTCAATTCCTATGAACACTAACGAGATATCAACCGAAAAGGCAATCAAATTTCGGTCACTTTTCACACGCGAACTCCAATGAACGGACCCTTCAATATATGTGTAATTTTTTGGTATTTATTTCTTTGGGTGCTCTCAGTCTATGAGTAACGGATGGGAATATGAGTCAGACCTCTGGATGTGTTGTGTTTGCAATGCATTATAAGTCCAAATGAAGTAGAGTTTTGGAGATGAATTGGTCCCGAATTTCATGAATTGCTTACAAAACAAATTTGGGCTAAAAGTCGTGGGCACTGTTAGTCGGCCGGTGGGGTCGACTCTGCACTTCAAACTTTAATTAATTGAATGAATATATTTTCCCCAAATTGTGTACACAGTGTATAAGAGGCGGAAAAAGTGTAAGGATTTCTAAATACAATAATAGGATAAATATGAATGAAATGCAAAACCAATTGTGATGTACAATAGGAATGGAGAAGAGATTCAAACGTTTGTTATTTATTTTGTACCAAAGGATAAACATTTGGTTTGAAGAGATGGAAATCCACTTTAAGAACGTATATAAGACTACGGCCCTATCTGTGCCCTAAAAAGAAAATATTGTGCCATTCGCTAAGAGCAGATGTGTCTCTCCATCATTGGCACTGGCATTACTACCAGCGCTCTCAGGTTTAAGTAGTGAAATAAAATAGAAGAAGGAATATCTGTTTCTACCAATCCTTATATTAGCCAAAAACCGAAGTGAGAAATAAGATATAAGACATATCGGAGGCAAAGACTGAAGACTGGTATTAGTGATTGAGTCCTGGATTCAAGCAATTGATGGCGAGAGACGAGTGCCCAGGGATGAGAGTGAGCGCATGTAGTTATATAAGTGTATAACTCATATAATACTTATTCAATAATTACAGAGTAAATGAAGGCATAGAAGAGATTGCATAATAAAAGCAATACTTTTTGCACTCATATTATCTCACTTTCCCTGATATGACAAAACATAACCGACCAAAACAGTTGACTAGCATTAGAAAACTTTTAGACTCAGGCGCTCAGAGGGGCGCAGATGGCGATTATTTTGCTTATATTAAGGGTCGTCGAGAAAAAAAACTGTTTTAGTATTGAATTAAGTATTTGTATTATAGTGAAAGTGAAGGAAAGGAATAAATTCCAAATCAAAACAAATAAAACTTTGCAATCAATGCCTAAACACATAACCAGAATAAACTATAGCCCTATCGAGCGGTTGTTCGCGCCGTCATATCATTCAATATATTCAAGTCGTCGGCACTTCTCTAGTCGTCGACCGAAAAAAAATTTATTGAAAATTCAAATCATATAATTCAGGCAAAACTCATCCAATAGTAAAGATTTAATGCCAGATATACTGCAATCCAATGGAAAATATATTCAACTCAATGGGAGAAAAACTGTTTTTTTGTTGCTTTTATTTATACTTTATTCAGATTAAAGTTTTGTCTGAAATTAAAAGCGATTGCTAAAAGTGAGTGCGAGGTAGAGGACAGGGAGAGATGGAGCGAAACAGCAGGAGTTTATTATAAGTGTTTCGAATTGAATCCAATATAAAAAGATTGTGAACTCAAATATAATGGAGTAATGAATCAAACTTTTAATGCAATTCATTAATCAATTCATTAATCAATTTTATTTGTTATTATTTTTGGTCAAACAATTCACACAATCAGTCATTGCCTCAAAACTAATGTATAAATAGTTGGCAAACATTTGAATTTATATTTGCAAAAAGCCCTCAAAAATGATATTAAGGCTTAAGAATTGATACAATTCTTTATCGTTTTTTTCTCTCTCTGTGCTCTTTAGCTCTCAATCCCCTTAACTTTCACTTAACAAATAGCACATTTGAGCCATAAAATAGTTGGAAACCTCTGTGAAAAACACAAACAGTATCTCTGGTTGAGACATATTATGCAATATATCGTATATACCAAACAGTATTTTTTGCTTAAAAATCCTTCGATGGCTTTATCTCAGTCTCATTACCGCACAGTAAGAGTAGGGCCAATATTAGTGAATAAACCCCTAAACGTTTCAACGAATTTAAACCTAAATCTCATTTATGTCATCAAAAAAACTAAACTTCATTTTCACTTTCATTCATGAATTCAATTTTCAAACGCATTCAATGTTTGAGCATTTGATATATATTTTCACAATTAGATTATTATTAATAACATTGAGATATAGTTTGAATAATAGGGAACAGAAGAGACTGAAGAGACAGACGTTTATTATTAACAGTGAGTTAACTCAGTATTGGTTTTCAACATCAATAATATGGGGCATAACATCGAGTCGACTACTTTTCACTGTATATATAATATTAATATAATGTTTGAAAATTTTTATAAACAAAGCCTTTCATATTCACATAAATCTTATGGAACGGTCGACACAATGGAAAGGCATATCATATCGACAATAATGTGCTGTTGTTTGCCATTCAGTGCACACACAGCCAGACACTGACAAAGTGTAAGGTCTGTATTGTTATAATCAATATTTTTAGCCAAAAGAATATTGGATTTTATCATCTCATCCCTAGACTACATGTGCTCTACATAGGCCTGGGATTACGTGAATGCGCTCATCATTTCTACAATGAATGAGAAAAATATATAAAAATTTTTATCTTTTTCCATACGAATGGTAATCAATCACTTGATGTCAAATACACTTTAATAATTTACATCCCATTCCCTTTCATCCATCTCTATATCGGTTTGCATTTGAAGACTCAATAATTATATTTTTAATTAACGTTTTTCTTCTTGTAATTAACGCACAGAAGGTTTTTGTCTGCAATTATTGGTCACACAATTGAATGCAATATACGTAAAGATTATTAAATTTTTGCTATCATTAGATGAGAGGCGAAGAACAGACAGACTCTGAGAGCACACGAGAAAAAAGATTTTTAGAACTCAATTAAGAATTTTTTTGACAAACTTTAATAAGGCTTAATATAGAGGGTATGGGAGGAATGGCATATATGAAACCACTGCCAAACTGTTGGCAAATCGTTAGAGATTTTGATGCTATTATCGCAATAGGGGTTAGAGTTTTGAACTAAAATTTTGTGGATTAAAAATATTGTGTTCAACAAAACAAAACTTATGACAGAAGGGAACGGAAGGGAACGGAAGGGAACGGAAGGGAAGAGCGGTCACAAAAAATATATATGCAATAAAAATAATGCGTTAAAGCATTGAAAATAAATTACAAACATTTTGAGCCGTGAAAACATTGACACCAACAGCAACAGCGCCGACATATAAACTATCATACATTTGTCTCTCGCGCCGACAGTTTTGCAAAATATTTCACGGCTTTAACCAACAGTAGAGCACAGGAGAGCACATGGCATACAATAAGTTCAAATGTGCCCGAATATAAAGAAGTGTTTTCACACTATTCTATGATTTTTATGTCTATCATAGCATGGAATCTATGCACTGATAGACAGCACAATACCCTGTGTGGGACAGATAGAGAGTGAGATGGTATACATTGCAGACACTTATTTCACTGGTTTTTTTGTCACAATAGTGTTGGGAATGGGATGGGATGGTATGGTATGGTCTGTGAGCAAAATATATCGGACAATAAAAATATATAAAGTGATGGCAATGAGGAAGAGTGTATGGCAACAAACTTCTGCCGGAGAGACCCTCTGTGCTGGTGTGCACCCCATATCCTGGAGAGCACATAATTTTCATACCATTCCCTTACAATACCTGCTATTTTGCTATAATAAATCGAAAACTAATGCTTTTTTATTTCATTTTTAGATTTTTAGTGTGGGTTCACTACTGGAGAGTTTATTACACCATTGCATACCTAACTGTGCCTTAACCTAACATACTTTGACCCGAACCTCATCTAATAAAATATCTATTTTCGCCCAAACCTCTCATTCATAATTAATTCTCATATAAAGCAAAGTTAAACCAAAAGCATATAAAACATTACAAAGCATTTCATAAACACTTTTTCCTTACATTCATTGAAATAATTAATTGAAAATCAAATAAAATGTTTGAAATAAATTTCAATAAAAGATATTCGGCTCTAATTTCAGCTATTATTAGCTGTTGTCTTACATCTCACATCTCATTGCAATGTAATTGTTTTATTTCATTACATCCCAAGAATGTCTTCATCGCTGAGAAACAAGACATTCAAAGAGAGAGCACTAATAGTAATTGTAATTATGAGTGACAGCACATATAGGAAGACAATGAACACATCTATTCATGTATTAATTATTATATATTTCTCTTTGAAATCCATTTCAGACAAACAAATATTGTTTTTCATATTTGATGTAAATTTAATATAAAGCAAATATTGTTATATTTTATTATATTTGTTGTTATGCTCTCATTGTGTAATGTCTTCACTTTGAGAGCAAAAAACAAAAGCACTTAAAATTGATTTACGATATGTTTAAGTAATTCTATGGAAGATATGTTCAGACAATAGACATTATCTCCACAAATGTTGGACACAATTCAATGCATTCTTAGTGTTGAGACTGTATTACAAGACATGAACTCTATGTTTATGGCCTTAAAGTCAATACAATTTGTTGTTTGAGAGGACAGTCAATGACAGGCAATGATAATCCGTTCAGATATTCCCCATTCGGTAGAGCTGTGACACTAACTCTGGCTACAATGTACTGGTGCTCCGAAGGCCAGGGAAGACAAACAAAGGGATAATTATGTGATTTTCAGAATAATTGTATCAAAGAATAAATTAGATCTGAGTTCCAGTCTCTTAAAGGGAACGGGAATTCAAAAAGTGAACGACATTATGGAAGTGGAGTTTATGACAGAGACAATAAGCGAGAGTACCGGTGCTGACATGTATGCCATCATAGCTATCATATTCAGGTTTTTGGTGGCTATCGAAGCGAAAGCAAATTATTTTAAAAGGGTCTCTACGCCGACAGAGCGCACAGAGAGAGACAGCCGAACCCGCCTTTCATTCATGTTTGATATTATGAAAGACAAGTGGACTGTAATATAACACAAGAGTCGCTTCACAGCGAAAAAAGGCTTTATTATTAAAAAAAAAAATTATTCAAACATATTGTGCGCCAAACACTAGTAGTCAATTGCATTGGAAAGGCATATAATTTGGTAGAAATGCAATAATTTTTGTGCATTTAATCAAATGAATTAAAATAAGGTTATTATTATAGACGATATTATGTGATAAGCGATTCGTATGCACTCATAGCATAGGTCGGGGCAGACATTCTGGTGCTCAACAAACTTTAGGTGAGAAACAGTAGTGCAAAACGTGTTACACCCAAAACCCATTTGTCAAACAGCGCTGGGATGGCGAGAGTTGGAGTCGAGTCCCTCGATATTGACATCGATTGATATATTTTGCATAAAACCTTATCATACATACCTTTCCTTCGATATATGTTTGACTGTAGTTTGCAATGCATTAGTCCCGCACTTAATAATGTTTATGCATTAGTCATGCCTTCAGTATTGATATTATGCTCAAAAACATATTTGACTTTTCTATGAATTTTAATGAACTCAACAAACATTTCAATGAATTTTTTAGGATTTTTTGTACAGATTTTTTCGATGAATAATAAAAAAAATGAATATAAATAATATAAATAATATGAGTGACTATTTTGGATGAAATGAAACACAAATTTAACATCAATTCAATAGTGTTTTAGAGAAATATTACATAAAATTTAATATTAATGTAAAAAACAGGAAATATTTGATGAAATGATAATAAATTGAGAATTTATTGCGCGAATCAATTCATAACAAAACTTCATAATTATTAAAAATAATGGTTTGAATCAAACGAATACAAACACTGAAAATAATTTGCATTTGTCTAATACTGTGAATTCCACGCGCCAAGGTCAGCGCCAAGGTCAAAGGCGTAATTCATATTCATTTTAAAACTTTTGAGTCATACTCAAAAACATTCACAAAGAACATAACATAAAATTAAAAGAAGGGATTAAACAAAAAATATTGTAATAATGAATAGGGGCTCAAAAGAGTACTGGCTTTTGTTGTCAAACAACTGTTGAGAAAAGGATACTACAATCAATGATAATGATTTTTTCTATCTCCCCTTTCATTCTTGGTCTTCACAGGTCTAATACACTCGTCGTATAAAATGCTTTAATTAAACATAATTTGTTTTATGATTTAATTGATTTGAATTCAATTAAAATAAATTCAGAGCTCTTTCTAATGTGTATATGTTTTGTGTTAACGAATCGATTGTTTGCAGAATTTATTTAATATAAATTCAAGAATAAATTTCACCAAAAGATAGCTAATTGAAAGGCGATTGAAATTAACGTTTAATACAAACAGACAACGAATACAATATATTATATAAATATAATATGAATTTTATACACAAAAAAGCCCTTTCCCTATCTGTCTGTGCTTTTCTTCATTAAGTTTTATGATTGTTATTAAATATAGGCATAAAAGAGCACACATACTAATGAAGGTAACCTCCAGTGCCTCACCCAAAATCATCTGTCAATTCTGACTGTTCGACACATGATGTGAACCGAGTGTACAATAATAAGTGAATAAAGAATTTATAGAAAAAAGTGTACGAAAGAGACTGTCATTGAATATACTAATCGTAATGAAACTAATCATAAGAAACATTTGTATCGATTCCTTAAGCAAAAAAACCATTAAATTATTTGATATGATTTCATTGAATATATGTTTTGCTCTGAAATCAGACTAAAAGCTATGTATATATGAAAAACATTATATTATTATTCATTTTGTAAATAACATTTCATTAACTCGTTATCCATTAGTAGATGAATCGAAAGGCCATTAAAACTATGGAATATATATTTTGGGATGACTTCAGTCAACCATTCATTACTGATATGTCTGTCAATGGATGACATGCGACACATCTCACGGAAAACCTGATTTTGTATTTAAGTTTTGGCCACAAAAACTTGTAAGTCATGTATTCAAACGCCAATATCTTGAGGCAGACATATCTATATGTGAGGTCAGGTAATATATCCCTGTGCTATAAGTCAAACAGCACTGTCGGCTCGATTAGCCCTACAGTATTGCCAGAGAAATGAATAAAAAGCTATAATAACTGACAGTTAGGTTAAGATAATTTCAAAATTGCTTTCACAACAACTCTATAGAAAAGTTATCGCAAATTATTTTCTTCACAAAAATAACTAAAAGTAATAATAAGTATTAATATTATCGAAAAGACATGGAATTTGCATATATGGCAGTCGAGTGACCGCCGGATAATTCTATGCATAGTGATTGAGAGGGTTGGCAGTCAGAGCTGGCAGTTAGGGCTGGCAGTCAGGGCTGGAACTCATATCATTTGAAATGTTTAAAGTCGAGGTAATCGTCCGATTAAGAAAGTTATGCCACACTCAGAGGAGAGGGGGATGTAATGTAGATCATAATTACACCGTTTGGTTAGCTTTCAATTTAATGATTTCTATGTTTTTGATATCATTTGATTTGAGATACCATTCCTTTCCTTGATATTCATTCACATATTCTGTGTATCACAACATTATCACAACATTTCTATCACTTATATATCTATTCAGTTTCTATGGATGAGAAATGAGTTACAAATTCCTAAACATAACAAATATTTTCATTTATCTAATTATTGGGGCATTTATTCACTTTTAGTTTGGTTTTGCTTTCGATATTAATTGCATTAATTTATTATACATTTTATTATATTTTCAAACAAATTAATAACTAATATAAATGTAAAGACAAAGCAATAAAACATTTAATGATTGTATTATTCATTTAGAGGTATATTAGAAAACATATATTTAAAACATTTTCTTTGCATCCAATTATTATTAGCCCCGAAGTTCTCAATCATAAAGAGCTGAACAAACCCTTCATTTTTATTGCTGTAAATGTTATATAAAAATTAAGACAATTTCCTATTTTTTACATTAATTTTTGACAGACATTAAAAGTTCAAACCTATGGAGCAATTGCTCACAAGACTAATGAAAATTCCTAACGAGTTATCTAAAACTGAGCACAGAATACATGGCATGAAAAGGGGAAAAGGGGTTCAGAGGCCATAAGAGTGGCAAACATGAAGTCAGTCAGACATAGACTTTGAGTGAATGGAGAGTGGATTGAAAAATGACTTTGAAATAAAAATAAACAAAACTTCAAAAAATTCATTCAACACTTGATTCACATTTATATCAAATGAATGGATGGAAAGACGACTGAAAGATGTTTTCCTAAAAAAATATCATAACATATTGTTATGGTCACGAACACAGGTTATAATAAACGGAGTCTTACGGTATATTCAATGGAATATCGTTTAATTGGGTTTATAATTAGTTTACAAATTGGTTAAAAGTATATAAAATAAGGGATAAAATTGTATATAAAATAATGTGTATCGAGTGTTAGGAATGCGACTGCACTCCACTAACCCCAATGTAAGACTGATTAATACAATGCATAGAAAATAGTGTATAAACTCGTGTTGTATCAAAAACAGGTATTTTAGGTATAGGTATAAAGGGTTGGTATCTGTAGTGCAAAGGGAATGGTATAACAATATGCTCTTCAGTAATACTGGCGCTAAACGTGAGTCTCATTTATGACTTAATTTATGTTTTTTGTCAAAATGAACAAAAAATATATATATTTATATTCATCCGAAGACAACTCCTGGCGTTTAAGCCAGTGATAAAATAATAGTCGTTTGGACTTATTTATGAATATAATTAAAGCGATTCCCAGAAAGGAATAGTCTTTTCATATTAAACCACTCTTACATTAGAGGCAGAAATAATAAATAGCAAAAGAGAGACAAATCACAAGTGAAGACAAATTCAATACAAACCTGCGATTCGATGATAAGCCCGTCCTGTGAACAGTCAGTTGAAGACAAAGACTGGAAATAATAGAAACAAAATACAAATTAATGTCAAATATATGAAAACAAAATATATTTTATGCAAAACAATAGCAATAAAGAGGAAAGAAATGTCTTCTGTTTGTGGAAATGGTTGTGTATATACCAAACCCGACGAGTAATGAAATATTTTTTTATAGTATCAGTTGTTGTGATTACACTTCGATGTCATGACTAACCTTCGAGTGCACCACAACTTGTATATGAATGACAGGAAAACATTGCAAAGAAAATCAGTTTCAGTCGATTTGACATAAAATACTATACAAACTATGGCTCAAAATAGTTTCAATGGTTTAAAGCATTCATTAAATTAAGTTTTGGCCATAAAAGCGAAGAGATATTCGACTGAAGACCAAATTTTAATAATAGCGGTCATAAAATTTATTACATTTTCACTCCCAATGTGTTTGAGACACACTATTATTGGTCTCAAAGAACAGGTATTACAGAATCAAAACCCTTAAGAGCGAAGACATAATTGAATACAAGAATATGTCGATTATATGGCCCGACATTATAGTCCTTCTCTCGTAAATGGTTTACATTATAATTATGGCTAATATTCAGACAAATTGTTTGCCAACAGATATCGGAACAGAAAAAACATGTCTTATCTTTAGAAAGAAAATAATTTTATTATTATTTATTTGCAAATAAATAATTCATTGATAAAAGGCATTAGTTTTCATTGACAGCATTCGAGCAGTGCTTCTAATCATAACTTTTCTGTTATTATTGGCATTAATTTAAAGCAATTACTCGAATGTATTTCTGTTACGTTTTTTTGGCCATTAAAACAATATATAAAAACCATTTAATTTTGATGCTTTTGTCAGACGATAGAAGAATGCATTTCCTGAAGAAAGCCTTTCCTAATGTTTTCAATACATTATCTTTTATTAAATTTATGTTTGCAAAAAAGCTGTGAAAAAAGAGCAAAACTCTAACGATTAATGCATTCAAATGGAAAGGCATTCAATGGCGGAGTAATTGATAAAATTGTAGACAAACAATGTTTAGAAAGAGAAAGATAGTGGACAGAGAGGACAGACAGATAGCGAAGACATTAAGAGTTTTAATAAATAATATCACTTCACTTGTTGTTAGCAATGGACTAAATGGAGAAATGAATGAATGCTTTGATTAGTGGAGAACTAAAGTCATAGACTTAGTGTTTATCATAAAGTAAGACAGTATTGGACTTTCGTTTATACAGATCTCTTCAATCGCTACTACGGCTCAGTCATGTCTTTTAGGCTGTGCTCATTTGAGAGCTCAATGTATTATTACTAGTATTACCCCCTTTTGAGACTTCTAATGGCTCTGAAGACTAAAAGTATCTCATATTATCTGTACATACAGTATGTTAAAAGCATGCCAGTGCTTCAGCACTGGCAGTGTCTGTGCGATGATATACCAGTGCACTATCTATTGCTAATTAGGTTTCTCTTGTATATTGCGAAACACGATATATATAACAAAACTAATATTGCCTTCAATTCAATATATCTTATATTAAGAGATCGATATATTCATGGAATTCAGTCATAATTTAATGAATCCGTGTTTTCACTCATTTTATTCAATGCTCAAAAATATATAAATATATAAAATCATTAATAATTGGATTCAAACAATTCATATCATATAAATAAAGGCATAAATCGCATGAAAAACATTTCATACGAAACGAAACGAATATTTTTTATTTGAAATCCGCATATTTTATGGTTTAATGACTTATTTAATAGTTTTTACCAAACATTCATAAAAATTGAGGAATTGGTTTGGATTTGGAAAGACATGGAAAGACATGGATAAACATATTATAATTACAATCACTTATATTCAGCACAGAATTCATTCAATACAGACATTGCATTTTCGGAGAGAAAAGTATTTTTATGACCAATAAATTATTGCAAAAATTATTCATTATTTAGTTTATTAAATGTTATTTATTTCAAATGTCAAGTGAAGGCAAAAACAAGATATTTTCTCATTAAAAAATACCAGTTATTAAAGAAAAGGTTAATTTATTTTTATATGCAATTCACTCATTGCTTGAATTCATTTAGTAATCATTTTTTGTGTGAAATTGAAATGTATTTAAAATAATATATAAATTTTTGAAATAATAAAAACAACAAAAATGTCTGAAAATAAAGTTCAAGAAAAAGAGATATATTTAATAAATCAGAGAAAAGCCATTGAAAGCCATAGTCGAAGTCAAACCCATTGAAAGTCATATTTATTTTTAAAGTCAAAGTGAAGTCTTGGAGAAAAAGTTGAGCAAAAAAATCAATTTAAAAAACTTTAAAGAGAAGAGAAAACCAAAAATATATCAAACATTTTCTTATAGCAATTGAAGAATAAAAATGAAAAATATTATAAATTTAATAAATAAGTAATAATTTTGAAGAATTCTCTCCTTTTTTTGAGATAAGATTTAATAAAATAAAAATAAAGTTATATTAACCAAAAATACCATCAAATATATGGACGGATCGTATCTGACTGAGCATTTTTTGGGCACAGGGATGACAAGTGATTATAGCAAACAGAGCACGTAATATCACAATCATATTATACAATATGTGCCACCATTTGAGCCAATCTTTGCCATAAGAAAAGGCAAAAGAAATATATATTCTGTGTATATGTTTATGTTCGGATCACGTAGTGATTGACGGCCCCTACCGTTCCTATTGTTATTTCCGGTCAATGGTATTAAAATTTAAGTCTTATTTTCATATAAAAACTCATTTCAATTTCGCATCAAAAAACGGAGACAAAGATTTGTGCGAAGAATGCTATTTTAGTGGTAGTTATAAGCGATTGATCTCTATTTTTGTGACCATTTCTTACTTTGAATAAAACTTTTTCATACATTCCCAACACAGTTATGCTTTAGAACAGGGATTAAAGTCAATTTCAATGTTCAATGGCTGAAATGAAGCCCCAAAATCCCTGTGCATTGGTTGGCACCGGTAGGCAATGGAGCACTACTGCTTTGAGTCTTCTTTTATGCTTCAGTGAACGGCCTTAAGAAAAATATTTGCTTTAAGTTTTTGATGTTTGTTAGGAATGGGATATAAAATCAGGCACAAGGAGTAGAGGGCATAGAGAATGAGTCGATTTGGTCTCACAATTGTTTTGCTCAAAGGACTGAATCTTTGAGAATATGATTGTCTGACATGAGCTCACTCTTGATCTCATACAAAGATTGGGCCACTTCTCAGACAGCACACGAAATTATGCTGAGCTCTGGCGGAACCAAGAGCTTTAGAATGTGTGCAATCTGTACAGCACACCAACCAAGGGGTTGGGGGTCTATAATTGACACAACGCACCGGAGGTCAAGCATTCGTGAAATGTATACTCAATTTTTGATGCAAATTATTATGGATTTGAAAACACCGACACATTTCTCATCAAAACCTAACATTCACTCCTAATAATACCTTATTTGCATCCCAGTGCCCCTGACATGGCTGACCCATGGCTTTAAAGTACATGCGTTTACACAATAAAGTTGTAGTGGATCTGAAAGTCGTATCAAAACTATATATTTATTATTTATTTCAATCCAAAACGCGGTTTATATTCACTTCAAATCCATAGACATTCGTGAATACAATGACATAGAAAATAATTTCACAAAAATGTTTGGCAATACTGTAGAGCGCCGGTAGTGGTCTCGTATGCCAGTGCCAGTAAGGCTTTAGTCAATAAAATTTCTCAGAAGAAACACAAAATGTTTTTCTCAAATTAAAAACTATTCCCATTTGAAGGCAAGACAACAGACAAAGGAATTGACAAAAAAAATGCATAAAAAATATTATAAAATAAAATACAGAAAAAAACTCAAAATAAACGGCAATAATATTGATATAAAAGCATTGAAATACAAAAATAGGGATAAAATGCTGTAAAACAATAAAATAGGAAAAAGTTTTTTTGCATTTAATATAATATATGATATTTTCGGCGATCAATAAATCAGGGAATGATTGAAAAGTTTTTCGTTTTGGGCTCTTATAATAAAAAATAGTTTTTCAAACCAATAATAATAATGATTGAGAATAAAAATCATATTTGAAATCAAAATCAATATTAATATATAATTTGAATCATCTCTAAAACAGTCAATCATTTAAGAGAAAATATAAGCAAAAAATATGATTCATTAACTCATTTAAGACATAATACTGTATTTGAATCAATTACATGTCTTTCCAACTCTTTTCCGTTAAACGCCTTAAAAATTCATAGCTTTAAATATGTTTTAAAATGGATCGAAACGATAAGGGACAGGCATGTAGAAGGGGACAGGTATGTATGAAAACGAAACGGGTGGCAAACATTTGCAAGACTTGATTAAATATATTTTTCTCCTCTTTATTTCATTATATTTAACAGACGGCGCACACACTGAGACCCAACCTCTTCATGGGTTTAGGGCTAATACTTCAAAAAGTCTTCACTAATATCTCATGTGTTTGTGCTTTAAGTCGTGATTGAAATTAATTTTTGATTTTTCTTCTATAAAATACTCCAAACGTTTTGTTCGCAAAGAGACGACTGAAACGAGAAATAAAAAATAAGAGAAAATAAATAATAATTTGGTTTCGCTCTCAGAGAGGAATAGAGAGAGGAATCCCACGAATATTATTCAATATATCTGTTGCGTGTGGTGTGTCCCCAGACAACTGTCCGCTCAGATATTAAATATGTTTCATAATTATTTTTAAAATATTTGAGAGAGAGAGCGAGAGAGAGAGAGAGAGAGAGAGAGAGTTCATTGAAAGCATACTTTAATGATAGCAAACAATTTGTAATATTTTTTTACAAAAAAAAATAATTACGAAAAAAAAGTATAAAAATGCCTAAAAAATTGCTAAACGAATGACTACTTCATAAAAGCATTATATTTTGTTTCACTTAAACTATATTTTAAAAGAAATGAAAAATTGAGAAAATTTCAAAAATGTTTGCCAACTTAGCGACTGATGGATATCGTATGTGCTGTTGGGCTACCACTGAAGTAATAAGTTTTTTTGAAGGAATGGCTCACATCAATAGAGCACAACCATTAGGTTAGACGTTATGTCTTAAATGCTCAAAACATGAGCACAGAGTTAGCTCTCGATCGCCAAAAGGCATAACAATTGGCTTTTCTTTCAAAATAAGGCGATAAAGAATGAGACGAATGCCTGGGAGAGTGAGTGCACAAACATTCACTGTTTATGTCGCTAATACCGGTGCTCTGCTATTATGAGAGGCATCGAAAAATGTGTACAATATCTGAATGTATATTAGTTTCGGTCACTTGTATTGAAGCCCAAAAATCAGTCCTTTCTTATCATATCTTTTGGTGAGAATTTTTAACCCAAAAACTGACCGAAGGAATGACTTTCCACTCCATCGAACTTCAATATAATATTGTGGTTACAAACATCAATACAGGCGCTAAACATTAGCACTGGTATGAAATTGAACGCAAGTTCTCTTCACTATTTTTGTGTTCATGGTTTCCAAAGCCATAGAACCAGAAATTTTGAATAAAAACTTAAATATAATATAAAATATAAAAAGAAATTTCTTTCTTCTCTTTTTATATATATGAACTGAGAATAGGGAACAGTAGTATTGAATAGGAATAGATCAATAGCACAGTCAGAGAGAACAGGCCTTCAATTTGGAGACTATAATATAATATGAATAATAGATGGAATACTTTGTGTATTGTATGTAATAGTGAGTGATATAAGGGATCCCAAACCTCCTGTTGAGAGAACTTCAGACAAAATAACTGCTCGAAGGTTAGGATGGCATCAGAAGGTGCTGTTCAGATAATAGGCATCGCACAGAATGCTGTGCCTCCCTTCGGCTCTATTATGTTCGGCCACTTATTATTTGCCTGTGCAGGTGTTGGGCTCCACTAGTGTTGGGCCAGTTATTTGATTCATTGATATTATTAATTATATGATTCTCTAATGCTTGCAATCGATGCAAAAGTGTATGAAAAAATGTATGAAAAATAATATAAAAGCAATAGTTTTGCCGATTGTGTCAATCGTGGAAAAAGATGGACGAGTTGTCTATAACTCGACGCCTGGAGGCTATCATTTGAAGAACTTCTTATCGATAGATGAATAATAGAGTCCAACAAACAGTGAGAGTGAATGCCAGAGTGAATGAGAGCAAAGGGAGAGAAAGATATAAGTGCTTCAGATATGAGAAACAATTTTTTAGAGGAAAAACCTGTTTGTCTTTTAGATACGAGTGCTATGAATGCTATCACAACAATCACGCAAAGGATGGCTTTAAGGAGAGTTGCATTTTGGCCAAACTATGCCTCAAATCATATAATGTATGCCATTATTATAACAACAAATATAATAGTTTTGTCTGAAGACCATTGAAGACAACAACCATTGAAGAGATAAAACTTTAATATTATTTATATTATTCATAGTTTTCTCAAAATTGTTAAGCGATTCGCTATTCACTCAATTACTTAATGATTGGATCAAATGAAGAGAGTCTGCAATCAAATGTGTTTTTTATCAAAAGGAGAAGACATTCAAAACTGAGAGCAAAGAAAGTTCGCCGAAAGTGCTGTTCAATGAACAGGTGTTTCGCCATTAAGATAGAGATAGTATTATATGCAAAGTTTGTGCCAATATTGCACACAATTATTGCAAACAATACAATAGAGAAATACATTACACTCTCTTATAAACAAATTTAGAAACCATTCCGTAATTCCTTAATAAATCTTTTGAGTACACTTTGAATACACTTTTGTTAAGTTCAATGCCTTTCAGACAAGTTTTATGTAATTTTTTTCTCTCTTTATTCTCTTCGTATATCAATATGTTTTTTGAGTACTTTTTTGTGAAAAATGTGTTTATACTGTATATTGGACTCAAAAATATAGTGATTCAAAGCCTACTTATTATAAGTTATATCTTCGGCTGATTATATCGAAACGATGGCAAACATTTGGACACATCAGACATAAACATATATCTAAGAGTCGTTTTGACGCAAACTATTTACGAGTTTTTTAAAAATAAAATAATTTTCAATTGAAAAAAAAGTGAAAACATTTTCATTTTAAATGAAAAGTATTTTTGTGCCAAAAATTCATTTCATAGACATATATATAATTTAAACTCAATTCACTTCCAAACAAAATAAGGACTTATTTTATATAATATATATCTATATAACTCTTTTCAAAGGGCGTCCCATTAGTTGGATGGACCACATGCTGGTCAGTCCATATATATCTACCGTTTCTCCCTTATAGGAAATGTACTTTTTTTCAAGAATTTCAAATTTTATTTTCACATCATTTTTCGAAGAAAAAAGAGATGAGAAATAATGTTATAATAAATATAAATTTCAAACCGTTTTCTCACAATTGATGATAGAGTGTAAGAGACTATAATCACAAGTCTATTGAGTTGAGCGGCAAAACAGACTGACATTGATGTAAATGAATAGACGAAAGGCACAGAAATTATAGTTAAAGTGAATCAGAAATAAATTAAAAATTAAAAAAACCAGAAAAAGAAATATAAAGAATATAACTATATATAAGACTTATATCAAATGGAAAATTCATATAACGTTATATAACAAAAAATTAAGCATAAAATCCATTAAATGCTACTTCAAGTCGTCTGTAAAGGCGTTCAAATACACGAATCGATTTTTGATTTTCGTTTTTTTTGTGTCGATTATAATGTTGTTGTTATTTGTTATACAGTTTTCATAATGGTGTGTTTCAAGCGAGACCAAAAGCATACCTTTTGTTATTAACCATTACTTCCTTTAAATAACATTTCAAATATCAAACTATAAGAAGAAGAAGAGAAGAGAAGCGAAAAAATAGATTTTTATTATTTTTATTTGCATTCAAACCAAAGCTAACTACAAGAGCACAGCCTCTGGAAGCCTGTGCCCAATATCATGCCATACGAAGAGAATTGATTTAATTGAAAGATTAATGAACTCATTGGAAGTGTGTATTAATATCAGAGAACATAATCAAAACATAGACTAAACAATCAATTCTTAATAAGAAAATTATTAATAAAAATAAAAACTTTATTAATATTTTGTGATTCAAAATGAACTCAAGAATTATAATACATTGAATCAATTTAGTTATCAATCCATTGGAATGAATGCATAATTTTATTGTTTTTTCCCTTCAAAGTCTAAGACATTCTTATCTCAAAGTTTTGTCAATTTTTTGTTGTTGTATAAAAATATTCAGTTAATTAATTATGTATTCAAACACAAAAACAATAAGGAATTCCATCAAAAAGTTGAGGAATTGAATGAAAAAGTTGTAAAAATGGTAAACACATATAATTAGACAATCAATTCAAGTGATGAACACTTTATTCATAATAGAGTTCAATGAAATACAAAAATACAAAACTTTGATTAAATCTCAAAACATTGAATGTTTTTATAGCGCTGTAATGTTAAGTCATTTGAATGGGTTGTGATTTCTCTAGAATTTCGTGTGAATTATTGTCATAAGCTCTGATAGCCATATGTTTTGGCACAAAACATAGCACTGATTGAATTGACTGTTCCTAAGCTATTCGCTGCCATAGTCTTATCGCTCGAGTAATTAACTTACTTTAGCTCTCATTTCGTCAGTCATTAGAAGAGAGGGAAAACGAAAAATAAATGTAGAAATCATTTACTCCTATCATCTCTTTCTCTAATTTTTTCCACTAATTATCGGATTCATTGTTTAGTCGACTCAGACATTAGGAGCCAAACACCAGTAGTTCTTCTGATGACAAACTCAAGCGTAGAATAATTTTGACACTAAAAAAATACTCAATAATTCTCTCTTTAAATAATTATTTTTTGTCACAAAAATATAATTAAATTTATTGATAATATATTTGTTGAGAACGTATTGTCAGGAGATTTAATTCATTTAAATAAGAGTATAATTAAAACATCAATTTTATTAGCCATAAATTATAGCCATTTTTATTATACAGAATTTGAATTATAGCTAAGAATAACCCCTGAATCGCGTGTCGATAACATATTTAATACATTACATAAACATAAATAAATTATTATTTCGTAAAGTATATGAAAAGTTGTATACTTTCTATATTTGTATTGAGTGAACAAAAAGTCAAACCACAGAAATGGAGATATATTTTGGAAACACATTTGAGAACAAAGTGTTTTAACTCATGTAATGACAGCAAAAACTAATATAAAATAACTACAAAACTAGTCTTATATGAGATATTCGTGTAATGGCTTTGCATTAACACAACATATCAGACAAAACTCTTTTGCTGGCATTAGATGTTATAAAACATGTATTGATTTTTAGCCCTATTTTATGCCATAAATTTTGCTCAAATTCCTAATTATCTAATTTAAAAATATTCTTATAACCAATTCTAACAAATATTACATTCATAAAAGCCTTGTTCACAATAGCACTCATATACACAGTCTGTGCTCTCATTTGCAAATCAAATTCAGACTTCATAGCCCTCTCTCTCACTATTGAAACCCAAAGGATAATAAAATAACACCATTTTTGCGGAATGTATTGCTTATGCATTTGCTTAAGTTCTCTCTCTCTCTCTCTCTCTCTCTCTCTCTCTCTCTCTCACTCTC
>JAQIXR010000714.1:0-21014 GCA_034700825.1 Quadroppia sp. Gr-Ori-00064 | reverse complement strand
TTCTTCGTCGGTGTCGCTATAGATGCTGAGCACCGACTCTTCGTATGACAACGAACTGAGGGTTGAGGACCGGCTCATAGTCTCGATGTCGAAGACGTGCTCTTCGTTGGTGTTGGCGCTGATCATCGATTCGTCTGATGATCCCAAACTGGGTTCCACTTCTGGTTCGCTTTTGTGTCTCAAAAGACGGCATATGTCTTGAGTGTCGACTACAAGATTTGTCCACTTCTTAGGGACGGCCGCCATATCTCTCTCCATCGGATCCCTTCTCTTGTAATCGTCAAACGACTCGTAAGTCCCGTCCAACCATAATATCCAACTCTTCATTATGAACAGTAAGTTCTTGTCGAAGTCAAGTAGTTGTGGATCAGTTGTTTAAGATTTGATGTCTTTGAAAAAATTGGTGACTTTTTGAAGAAAATGTGAATCGCTTTAAGAATATATGGAAAATATTTTTATATATTGTTTAAAAAGTTTTAAAATTTGTTTCATTTTTATTGAAAAACTTTTTGTATATTAAATATTGTTTAGAAATAATTATTAAATATATGTAGAAATCAATCAATTGTTTACTGTCTGAACGAATGGCACAAAAATTTAATAACTTTTAATTAAATTATTTTTACAAAAATTATTGAATTGAAAATATTTTTATAATTTTATATAACATTTGATAATCAGGGGCTAAAATGTGATTTAAATGAGAGTTAAAATAATACCTTTAATAATGATTAAACGCTTTAATACAAAACCGAAAAATGATTTTTGATATAAATATTATGAATAACCGACTGTCCGGACAGTCGTCGGCCGTTATAACGGCGTTTCCTGTCGTTTGTGTCTATAGCTATAATGGTCTCTGAATATGACGGGTGATCTCATATGATTGACTGACCCCCTAATGATTTTGGGAACAGCACAGACATTGTCTTCCCTGTTGTCTTCGGAGTCCACGTCTCCGTCATTACTTCTGTCGGACTCGACGTTTGCATGAAATGAATCCGTGGTTAATGTCTTACGAATACGCGATGACTTGAGATAGCCGTTGGCATCGGTCAAAGCACTGGCCGACTGTCCGGTCCGGTAGTTTTGGAACTCCAGGGGCAGTGTATAAGATCGAGGTAACGATAATTGACTTTCAAAATCAGATGAAAATCGATTGTTTGACGAGTTCTTTGCGTTTCTCTTCACTTCAACACTCGTCGGTATTCTGTTGTCCACACTCTCATCGTTTACCTCCTCTTCCTCTTCAGCCGAGTTCTCGAGCGGTACTTTCATGTGACGGCTCTGAGTGGGCGGTAAGACACAGGACGGGTAGTCAAAGAAGACACGACTGTTGTCGAGATAATGTGGAGCCAAAAGCACTTCAGGTGTTTGTGAACGCAATTTCACCCTTCGATAGACCGGATGATAATAATAGTGATGAATACCCCTATTGGCCAATGGAACGAAAGGGGCAGTAGTGGCCGAGCCATTGGCCATCCAGGGCTGTTTCTTCGCCTGAGGGGCTATTGAATTGGTTATACATTTTGGAGATTCTATTCTTTTAATGACTTTAGGCTTAGAAATGATTCCCTGTTTTATCTCTTCTTCGATTTTCTTCAAATGCAAGAATTGTTGTCTTTTTTTCTCTTCGAGTTTTTGTTGAATATTTACTTTTGACTTTGAGTTCTCTTTTGTCACTCCATATGTCTTTTCGCTGCTGTTCTTCGCTAACGATTGTCTCTGTTTGGGAACAGGTGTTGTGTTTGGAATATTGGGTCCAATTATTTGTGGTTTTGTATTCGTTTGAATCGATTGTTGATTGAGTTCTGTTGAAAAGTTAGCGACTGGTGAGGGAGCGATGGATGCGCTGAAGGGATGTTTGGCCGATAGTATCAAAGATGATGAGCCAATGGCTGAAGATTTTGATTGACAATGAAGGAAACCATTGGCCAGGTATGACTTTTTCCAGAAAGCCGTAGGACTGGGCAGAGGCACCGGCGGTGCTTTAGTTGTCTTAGTTATGCTTTTATTGCTTTGAAGACTTCCTAAGTTGTTAGACGTCGGCGAACCGGTAGTATTAAGCGCATTGGGGGCTGTTATGTGCTGAAGAGGGGGTGGGATGAAAGAGGAGGGCTTTTTCTTCTTGCGTTTGAGCGCCGGATTGAGACGACAGTTGAAAACTCCGGGTATTCCTGGAATTACACCATTTGATTGTGAATTCATATGAGATGTTTGCACTCTGTGTCCATTCGGCTGTATATGAGACCCGCCGGTGCTCTGATTGAAAGCTGGATCGCCGTGTTCTGGGCAATGGTTGGCCGGGTATTCAATTTGATCATAATGTGAGGCCAGTAGTGTATGCTTCAGGTGTCGGATGTGAAAGAATTTATAGTAAAGTATCATAAAAAACATTCCGACTGCGAAACCGCCCCATACTATCCATATGGAGATGTCGTAGAACCAAAAACTGCTACTACCGGTGCTGACGCCGACGTTCAATATGAGACATATGGACAACAGAAGTGTATTCTCCAAAAACATTGTCAAATAGAAGGCAAACATTCGGTTCTGTGAGTTGTCCTGAAGTGTGACAAACAATGGTTTACATTGCATTCG
This sequence comes from Quadroppia sp. Gr-Ori-00064, assembly GCA_034700825.1. Taxonomy (NCBI): domain Eukaryota; kingdom Metazoa; phylum Arthropoda; class Arachnida; order Sarcoptiformes; family Quadroppiidae; genus Quadroppia; species Quadroppia sp. Gr-Ori-00064. The sequence continues at coordinate 18,413 of JAQIXR010000714.1, read as the reverse complement.
GAAGGCATTGAAGGCATAGAAGACATACCTCTTGAAGATTAATGTAACAAAAGATGTAAACCCAAGCTATGAGTCCTGAATAGCAAACCCTTTTGATCGAAGACATCTTCTCGCCGTAAAAGAGATTCTTTGGCGACATTAGCCATAATAGCATTGAAAACCAGTGAAGAATAATCACTGCAAACACCCAATAGCTGTATATCGTGGCGTAAACGGTCAGTGCCATAACCCTGGAGCTAATAGTCCTGTATTAAAACAAATTATATTAGTTTTTGACGAAAATTCAATTCATTTAGAGTTTTAAAGTTATTTTTCATAAATCTAATGAATTGACATTTAATTCAATTATTTTCATTTCAGTTAATGTTTGTAAGAATTTATAATAGCTTTCAATAACTCAAAACAAATGACACAAAAGTTTGGAAGAAAAAAAAGCTATAAATTAAGTTATATTTATTATGAACTAAAAATAACTGAGTTTTTCGGTTGAGTTTGTATTCAATCCTATATTCTTATAACTTATGGAAAACTTTTGTCGAAATAAAAACAAAATATTCATTAAATTTAACAAAATTTTTTGAATAAAATTTCATAAAATATGAGAATATAAATGAAATATAAAATATGCCAAAAATTTGTTATTTCATTAGATCTTAAAAATCTTAATTTAAATCTCAAATTATGTTTGAATTTTTCACAATAACTCCGAATATTTTGTTATAAAAATTGAGTAAAAGTTTTTTAATTGCATTGAATTGTATTAAATGTCTGTTTTTGAGAAAGAATATAATCTATGAATTGAGACAAACATTACTCTAAACGACAATCAAAAGTGAAATTATAAACGACTGAACAGACCCTAAGCGCCAAAAGAACTGGAAAATGACTCCGAGCCAAGTGAGGACCAGCTTATGGATGTTATGGGAACGGACATTCTTGCTGAATGATGCCAATGCCCAACACAGGTTGAAGAGGGACAGGAATATTGATATTACATTCAAATCTGTCATCTGATCCAAAGATGGCTTCAGCCATAATAAGTAGATCTAGAGATGAAGAATGACTTAGTTTTGATCAATTGGTGACAAATGGATTGCGAACTCACTTGAATGGTAAGCATCGGCGCCGCCTCACAGAAGGCATGAACCATACGAAGAACACATAGGTCTCTGACCTCATGCTTGACTGAAGACAGGTCTACGGGAACGAAGAGTTTGAAATAACGCCAAAGAACTCCTAATAAGAAGACATGAATTGTCAAAACACAAACACTTTGACACTGGAACTCATTGGCCGAATGTTTGGCTTTGCTTTTGCGGGAATACCATCGATGGGACAGTATTTGACTGACCAGTGCTGAGAACAGTATGAGTCCCAGAGTGACGGAAAGCCAGAGTCGGTCGCGCTGTAGGTAAAGGGTATAAGCGGTGACCGAATCAAAGACAACGTCACAGAAATAGGCGGCCAATGATATGATGTTAAACAGAAGATCACATAAAGGAAGGAATTCTTGGGTCGAATCAATCATATGCTCATCAAAGTATGGCTGAGGTATTTGGTCAGGCGTTTGGTACTGGTGCTGATGGCCATTGGATGGCAACGAATCAGTCAAATAGAGTGGATTTGTTGGAGAGTTTGGCGGAGAGAGTGTTGACAGTGGCGATGATGGCACGGACCCATTGGCCACTCCATTGCCATTTGGCACGTAGTGAATGGAATGGGAGGTTAGGCACCGATTGTGGTAAGATTGCAATGAATTTTGATTGCTGTCGGTGTGATGACCCTGGTAGTTAGTGGTGGGCAGAATGGGCTCATTATATATGTTTGTTTCGCCATTCATTGTATTCATAGGACTGTTGGTTGCGGTCATCACTCCCGCAGATGGATGTCTGGCCACTTGATTGCCGCTGTAATTGGGATGACTTCCCCGGTTGTGGTAATCCTGTGCTATAGTCTCCGAACACATCACCCATTGATGGAAATCCGATGTCAAACGAAACTAATCCACAGTTGAGTCACATAACAGTCGAAGCAGTGGTAGAGTTGGTGTCGAGTAATGAAATTCAAGACATTATTGAACTTAAAAGTTATAACACTTTATAACAACTCTTCAAAGACTTCAAACACTCTATAAAATACTGTCAAATGATTTGAAAATTTATATTTTCTCTATTTTTTCATTACTTTTGAATAGTTTTTTTGATTTAACAAACTTTTAAAGACGTGAGGAATGGATGGAAAGGTATATCGAATGCAAAATATGAACTCAAATATAAAATGCAAAACAAGAGAACATAACAAAGAAAAGGCCAAAAGATATCTACAAAATGCATATCCAAGACATGGCACAGTTGGGAGCCATAGGTAAAGCCATAGCCCTGTGAACAGGTAAGCAATATAGCCAACCCCGTCCAATAGCACAGGTAAGGCTGCACCCTATGGCTCAAAGTATGCCTGGAATGTGGACGCAATTTGGCGTTTAGGGCGACGTCATTACCATTGCCTGAGCTGAGCACAGGTAGACTGTGGACGGTCTCACCACTCAGTCGACTAGAGTCGGGTTAGACTTCATTCCTCACCAAACCCTACGCTATGCCAGCCATAGGGCTCAGGGCTAACCAAAAGCTCTTCCTTTTCAATCACTTCTCACACGCTTAAGACATATACAGAAGTGCTTTGATTGCAATCAAACGAAAGTTTCGTTGAATTCAGAATTGATTTCAAATTTTATTAAATTTATATCAAAATAATTTTCGAATAAAATATTTTCTGTTATTTATATCAAAATATTTTACATAAGTTTTAATCTGATTTTAAACTCATTTCCAACCAGTGAACCCATGGCCGAGAGGGTGGTGGACAGGGAGGTTAAGAGATGGGAGGCTGTGGTTGATCTGAAGCCAAGTATCAAACTTTTGATAGAATTGATAGAAGTTTTGAATGAAATGTTTGTCCAAACGATTATCGATTGTCTCTCACTATCGATCGCTGTCTGCAAAGTGTCTGCAAATCACATGAGACTAACATTTATTGATAAATACATTCATTGATTACTTTTATATAACTTTTTTTAAAATAATGTAAACGAAAAAAAACTGTTTGTAATTGAAATTGAATTTTTGATTTTGAAAAATCAAAACTAATTTCCAAAACAATGTTAATGAGAGCTTTCGGTGCCTATAATCGGGCTCTTAATGCCTACCCTCTCATCACTCAATGTGTGACAACCGGTAAATGTATTTGAAATGTATTGCCATTTCATTAACACATCATTTGTTTCAATCAATTCATTCAATGCTTTCAAATGTATTCATAAAAACTTTTATTTCACTTTTCTTTCAAAACTTTTTAAATAATTTATTCAAATTTTTGTATTTGTTTTTTTTTGTGAAACTTTTTTGTCGTTAAAGCTTTTAATAGAAGAGAGAGAGAGAGAGAGAGAGAGAGAGAGAGAGAGAGAAGGAGAGAGAGAGAGAGAGAGAGAGAGAGAGAGAGAGAGAAATTCATTAAAAAGTTTTTAATCATATTTTATTAACTCATTTTAGATTACATTTATTTATCACAAAAATTAGTGCAAACTTTTAGACAAATGACTTCTTTATGAAATAAATGACAATTTTTTAATTAAATACAGATTTGTTTTATTAATGAATTCATTGATATATACGACTAATAGCTATGCAATCAATCAATCATTACTTCATTAATGACACGAATTTAACACAAATTTATATTAAATTTTAAAAAATTATTCAAATATATTCTAAATGTCAAATCAGGGGCTCTTTTGGGTTTGGGTGATGTTATCGCACAAAAAGCTGTTGAAAATCAGAAACAAATCAATTGGAAGCGAACCGCAAAGTTCGGGGTCTTTGGGCTCTGTTTTCTTGTAATACATTTGCTGTTAATGTGATTCAAAATAAATATTTGTTTCATATTAAGGGACCAGTGCTTAGGAACTGGTATATAATACTGGAGCGATATTACGGTGCTATCGGAAAGCTGACTCCACTGAAGAAAGTGGTCACCGATCAGGTGCTGTACCATCAACTGCATTGAGCCATACATTCAATCACTATTCCTATGCATTAGTTGGCATTCGCCCCCTTACTCAACATAGTGAACATACCGGTGCTGGGAGTCATGAGTGGCGACTCATGGGATAAGATCACAGCCTCTATTCGTAAGGACTATTACGATATAATGGTTGCCAATTACAAGGTCTGGCCATTCGTCCAATTGGTTAACTTCTATTTCGTTCCCCTGAACTACAGGTGCTATGAAATGTCTAATGCAATACATATTTGTAAATGTGATCCCTTTCCCAAAGGCTTCCGTTAGTGGCTTTGGTGGCACTCTTTTGGAACATTTACTACACCTATAAATTGGGCGAAAAATGAGCCAAACATTGAATGAGTGATAAAAAAAGTTTAATGAATTTGGTTTTTGAAGACGAAAGTGATATCTAATATAATCCGAGACATTCTATTCGTTTTAACAAACAATTGTTGAAATCGATATAAACTTTGATTTTCGTTTTGATAACAATTTTCAATATTTTTCAATATATTTATCAATAATTTGTTATAAAATAAATTCAAAACTATTTCATACAAATGGAATGTATGGCAAAAACTGTATAACTCTATGACTCAATAAATGCTATAAAACCTAAAAGTGTTTCAAATATTCATATCTTTTATTATAAGTTTGTTTTCGTTCGCGGATTATCGCCGACCAGTTCTCTCACACTAAGCTCTCCCCTCTGTATTCGGTCAAAGGTCACCATCAGGTCATAAGTGATGCTCTCATTCACAACTGAGTCGTGTTTATAGTCATTATGTTTTCGCACAAAATCTCTGATCCATTGGGCGGTTGTGTTGAGCCTTCCCGACGCCCGGTTGGCTATGAGGTTGAGGTACTGTTGAATTGTGCACTGAGTGTCGACATCCAGTTCTATTGAGCTCAGGTATTGCTTCAATAATGGCACCAAACCTGGAAATTGAGTTCCCTTTCCGTTGATTATCTCATTAACGGACATAAGAACACAGGACTCGTCTATCGGTGTCTCGGATTTCGTGGTGCAGTTGTCTAACGAACAGCCCGTGGCCTCAACACATTTGGCCGCCTCTGGAGGACTGGTTAGGCCTATGATATCTTTGCGAAACCAAAACTTATGTCTTTTGACGGCATCTCGTTTCTGGGCCTCAATCATGTTCTCATCAACCTATGGGACAGTCGTGTGCTTAACAGCAATGGAACTGACATTTTGGCCATACCTTCGAAATGGGTAACAATAGGTTCAGTTTGAACGACAGGATAACTCTTGTCAGCAAAACAATGAACACAACGTAAGCGGCGTTTTCGTGTTCAGTCATCTGGATCTCCATTGGCCTGAACTCTACCCTCCATCCAATCGAAGACATCGGTGGCGGAGGTTTGAAACGCATTGTCTGCCAATTAGTTGATTGGATGTTCTGGTGATCGCATAACACACCATTAGATGACTGTCTCATCGAAAGCACCCTTACCTCGAAGTGATCGGTCTCTGTCTCGTCATTCTGATCCAATTTCTCCTTATAGACGACTATTGGGTCTCTGATGAAGAGGTGGGCGATGTGTTTGGAGAGCACGGGGTCAACACCGGCGTTGACCATCTGTTCATAGTATCCCTTGTGATATGTCAACAGAATATCATTATATCTTTGATTCGATTCACATAAGTATGAGTCGATTGAGTCATAACGAGATTTGTTAATTCGGAACGAGTTCTGACTCAACGGTTCTTCGCCCAACTCTTCCTTCGTTCGGTCATCGACTGAGGCAGAGATGATACCCCACCGACAGTCCCTGTCTGTTAGATACCCTCTATGTATGGGTGAGGCGGCGCTCAGAGCCATAGCAATTGGACACATAGGTGCCAACTGGTCGTAGAGCACCCGCGCCTCTTCTATATTGGAGGCCTGGAACGTCACCTGAAGACAACAGCAACCCATCCCAAACCCCATTCCATCCATGTATATATGATCTGCTTTTGCCGCCAAATCTGACTCTTCGTCATTGAATACTTCGAGAAACGGGTCCTTAGTATTAGTGTCCTTAAAGATGGGAGCGTTTATAATGACTTTCCGACCCCGACGTAAACGTATGTTCTCCGCAAGAGTTTTGAACCGCGGATGACCGGTATATATCACTAACCAATGGATCATTAGTTCAACACTTCATCGAAACCCATTCAATCAGACATACCCTCATCGGCGAGAAATAGGCTTCTTGTGGCACTGTGTTTAGGATCAGGTTTTGTGTAAGGAAAGGTCGAATCTTCAGTTCCTAATCTGAACAAATGCTCTGTTTATGAGATGTTTGTGACAGACATTGGGAAAGGGATGCAAACCGTGGAAAACTTGTAATACAGATGAGAGCTTCGTCTTCAGCCAAGAGAGTGTTCACCTCTTGGCGCCGGGCCTTCATTTTGGCCTCGACTTCGTTGAAATGAGACAACATTCCGGCGCCAGAACCAGATTCACTGATACCAAAAGGCTTTCCAGGGGTGCCTTCAATAACCCATTCCCCCCACTCTGGGTTCCAAAGCGCCGATCGATTCTCTCCCTCTTCAGCCTCTTTCGCATCCAAGAAGTCGAGGATCTCTTTCGCTCTGAGACTAAGTCTCACTCTTCTGTTCTTGTGGTCAAACTTGACTAACATATACTCAATCTATGGACGAGACAATCGATAAGCACTGATGAGAGCACAGGTAGGGACAGGCAATACCTCATCGCCCCACTTGAGGGCCGTGTCGTTCCTGTTCTTGAGTTTGTTGTAGTGATTGATAAACTGTTTGATTCCGTGTTGTCTCACATGTTCGGCATATTTCTTGGTCTCGTCCCAAGAAAGAGGTTTTCCTAATGATAATAAACCCATCTTTTGGTGGAGTCATAAAAATGAGACATAAGTTTGTGAATGGATTTCAGAGTAAACTCAATGTTAACCAAAACTTACAATTCATTCAGTGATTGAAAAAATAAAAAAATTAATTCAAATTTTATATCAAAAAAATTATAAATTTTTAAAATTTATTTATTATTTAAATATAACTTCAAAATTAGGGAAAATATTTACATAAAAGTAGTTATAACTCAAGAAAACTGTTTTACGAGTTATTTAAATATATAATTTATATTAAAAAATTGTTTTAAAATAAAAATTTAAATAAAATCTAAACAAAAATCAATAAAATGTAAGAAATGTTTAAAGTGTTTATGAAATATACAGCAAATAAGTCACGAGTTTTAGTGCATAGACCGACACATGCGCTGACATCACGTCATCGATAGTGTGTTTCTATAGAGATATTGATGTAAACAATGGTTCAAAACATTTGAATTGAAGACAAATTTGTTTTAAATTATATTCATTCAAAGATAATATCAATAGCGATGACAACACACCAGAAGAAGTCGTCGACAACACTTCCGGTGAGTCGTATAAGAGCTATAATGCGGTCATCACCGGATGTCTCGTCCATTAGTCCGGAAGCGATTGCATTGACAGCACATTCGGCGGTAATTGACATCTGAAGGACATTGCAATGAATTGATGACAATGACATTGAATGACATTTCAGGAGCTCTTCATCAGTCAGTTAGTGAAAGACGCCTTCAATGACAGCGAAGACAAAACCAAATTGGATTACAAAGATCTGTCGCGAGTTGTGGCCAGTAATGAGAGGTTGGCTTTCCTTCAGGATATCATACCTAAGAAGATGACAGTCAAAGACTATAACCATATGAGGGCACAAATGGAGACACAGAACAGGAGCGATGAGAAGGACGGGTGCAGTGATGAGGACAAGGAGTTTATGTGAAGTTTATATACATTTGTTGTAAATAAAACAAAACATTAAAAGCAATGAAAAAAATGTTTTTTATTTAAAGTTAACATTAATTGTTCCCAAAATGTGATGTCTTTTGGTTTGATTGAAATGATTTAAACAGTAGTAAAGACTAGTTGTTAGGCCTATGGCCAGCATTGCCCTAAACTCCCCGATTGGGTAAGTCTTTCACTTTGTAAATCCTGACCAACCAGTGCTCTGTAGTGTACGCCTCTTCCAACACCTGTAGCTCGAAGTCTTTGTTGCCGATTTCGGCCCCTCTCACCCGATCATAACCGGGGGGTTTGCCTGAAAGTAGTCAACATTAGTGTATTTGAAGGACAGTATGGTTTGGCAGATGAATACCTCCTTCGGTATAGACTGAACCGAATCTATAATAAGACATTTTATACATAAGACAATTGAGTAGAGTCTGAGAGCCCTCTTTGTCCACTCGGAACTCGCCCGAAGACGTGTAGTAATCGCTTTCCTTGATGTGGGCGCCCCTATCGGTGCTGCCGCCGATGCGAACCATCCATAAGAACTTATTGATGTCGTCCGAAGAATAACCGGTGAGACCACCGAAGATCACCAGAACGTAATTCACGTCCAGTTCTCTCATTATTTCGTAGGCCTTGTCTTCGGGCGACGCCATTGCCTGACCGACACGTGATATATGGGTGTTATTCCAGGTGTTGTTGTCCACCAAAATGGTTCGGTTGGCCATAGCTGTGATCTGATAGCCATAATCCCACCTTTGGTTGCATTAAGGGTCAGAGAATGGAAGGCAAAGGGTATATATGACTAAACACTGACCAAGACATCACTTTTGCGTCTTCGGCAGTGTTTTGGCGCAACCAATAATAGGCTTCCCTGAAGTCATCGAATATAATACGTGAGCCGTCGTGACTGCGCGCCGACAGGACGATGGATGGCGAAGAATAGGCCTCTGATGTGACCCAAATGCAGTGGTAGGTATAGGCCAACAGAAGACCAGTGGACACGAAGACGAAAGCTGCGGCCACTTCGTGTCTCATGAAGTAATTGTTTTCATATCGGTTCATCTTCTTCTTAGACGACTGTCCCGTCGCAGTCTTGTGTGTGTTCGTCGTGGGGCCGACAGAAGGGACGGCACTCGACATGGGCTCTAATTGTTTGCAATATCGGCTAAGCATTTGGGAAATGCCAATACCGGACAGAATGCACATAACGGGCGCCAACACTAACATCAGTCGAACCATAACTCCCTTTAAGTGAAGACAAAATTGATTTTAAGTCAAAACAATCAATGAATGAATGAATGTCTCGAAACTGACGGCGAAATAAATACTTGTTATGCCATAAAGTATTATAAAAATGTTTGCGTCCGACAAACGACGGAAGCAGAAGTACAGCCCAACCGGAAACAGGAATACCAACAGCTGAAGATCAAAGTAGAACGAAGACCAAGAGGTCGGCTGATGTTCAGACACGGATGCGATGATCGGAATGTTATTTTTGGCATACGAGGGGTCGAGCAATGAGTAGAACCTTCCCGTCCAGGGGCTGATCTCTGGCAGACATCAATTATAAGTTGTGAATTCGAGTCAATTTAGAGCTTATACTCACTTCCGATGACAGTCAAGAATATACCGGCGCTGAGAGCGACGAAACCGATGAGCAAAACAATGGACCGGAAGAGGAGTTCATAATATTGTTGAGAGAGCTTTGATTTGATGTATTCATTGAAGGCGAAGAGTTGGCACAAACCGAACACTCCAAACGCCGCCATGTGTTCACTGGACGTCACCGGTTGAAAGCCTACGAACGGGATCTGCATCGACAATAGGGTTCCCAAACAATACACCTGAAGATAGACATCAATGGATGACATGAGCAGTGGTTAAGAGATATATCGATATTTACTGTCGAGTACGCGATGTAAATGCGATGACTGAACCGACCCGTAGCCATAAGCGCCAACACGTGGAGAGGGATCAGATTTATGAGGAAGACATACCCTCCCCACGAAGACACCATATAGAAGTAGGCCAATGAGCACAGGGCCGACCAGAAGACAGAACCCGTTTTGACGGATTTGATCCAAAAATAATACGTTAAAAGCATACAAAATATAGCGATTCCTTCGTTATCATAAGAACCGGCCACTGATCGGGATATATATCCGGGAACTATTGATATCATGGCCGCCGCCGCCAGACCTGATCCCTCGTCACTCAATTCTTTGGTCAACAAATATGTGACAATTGTTGTAAAACTCGAGAACAGAGGCGCAAGAAATACACAGACATTTCGGACATCGATCGTAATATTGATATAATTGAGGCCATGATATATGGCCGCAGACGTCACCATAAGACCCGGGTATATCGTGCCCCCAATGATACGCCCCAATGGATACCACGCCCTGTCGTCGAACCAATTGTGGAAACTATAGAAACCTTCTTCGGCCAGAAAACGGGTCGTCCGGTAATTGAAATACGGGTCGAACTCATGGATGACGGACTCGAACCTCAGGACAGAGAAGAGACGACAGGAAAAGGCTGTCCACAAGTCAGTGATAATCATATGTAAACAATTAACTGATCAATGGATGTGTTGTTCAAGACTTACAGAGAATAGCAGCCAATGATAGCACCGTTATCTTCAACAGCCTGTCCTTCGAGTCGTCCGACAGCAGTCGTGACCAGAAGTCACGCGTCTTGTTGTTGATTGTCATTCCGTTGTGTTTGTGATCAATGAGTGGTTTGGGTTTGTTTTGACTGAAGAGACAACACGTGTATTGAAGTGACGATACATTCAATCACTTGAGAGCCGGCGATGACTTGTTGTCACTTTCAGTACATAAACAACGTCTGTATTATGTGCTCATTCAGTAGACATAATCATATCGAATCATTTACACCCTTTACACCCCTTACACCCTTACAACTGGGTCTCTTTGTGGCTCTGTTTGAAACCTATTTGATTATTGTTTGAAAACATTTGACAAATATTTATATAAAATGTTTTTTAAGTTCAATGAAAGTGTCAATGATTTTGTTTGAGTGACAACTGTTTAAATACCCCTTATTTGACATAACCAAGGTGATGTTTTACTATAAGTTCATTCATGTGTTAATAGAACATTGTTTTGAAAAAATGTATAGAATTTGAATAAAAAGTAAAAACATTAAATAAAATGCAAATAAATTGCTATAAAACAAACATTACTTTTAAATAAAAAAGTTTATTAAAAAAAAGCGAAAAAAAATTAATTAAAATTTTTTTTTATTAAACAAAACAAACAAAATCTGAAAATATATTCAATCGATATTAAAGTTTTGAAAGTTATTGACAAAAATAGATCCAAATATTTAATGACACACTTTTATAGAGAATGATATCATTAGTTATGTAATAATTGCAGAATCGAGTGAACAGTGAGTGAGAGAGAGGTCTAATGATTGTCATAACAGATATAGACTTTGGGATACATTAACAGAATGTATGAGAGTTTGCAAAACATAGGAATCAAACACACATTCAATTGTATCCAACGGTGACATAAAGACAACATTTAACGTACTTTTTCGATGCATATCTAAAGACAATTAATGAAAATCACTATTAAATACACTCTTATTGTATTCAAGCAATGATTTGTTGTTATAAATGAATGTTTGGCTACTCTTTGGTCGCATATATTGAAAACTGCTTTCATTAAACAATATTTATTTCAAGTCTTAACAAAGTTTTTACTCTATATTAAGTGAATGAATGAATGGTTTTTCTTATAATGTTTTCATAAAAATATGATATTATGTCATAATTTACAGCAAATCCATTTGAATGACATTTCTCATATAAGTTGTTTCGATAGCAAAAGTCAAACCATGTTATGGGTTGTAGACCCGCAAAGCTCTCCAAAGTGTCCTCTCTTCAAATAACTGATTCAAGTAATGAAAATTTGTAAAAAATGTTATTAATTATTACATATTAACATTTCAACTGAATTTGCACTTAATTTTAGTCACGAAATGTCAAAACGGAAATAAAATTATTTTTCAAAAGTCAAATACAAATGAAAAGTTTGAAGATTTTGAGACAAACAAAACAAGAGTAAGTCTTCTAAACATTGCTTTCAAAAAATAATTATCTTTTTTATTATGATTTTATTAATTAGAAATATCTATAAAAGTTATTAACTGTCGAATAATTGCTATATTTTTATATATAAATTATTTCTATATTTGAAACCAAATGAGATATAAATTATTAATTGAAAAAAGCTTTTCATTAATGAAATGTTCGCTAATTATTGTCAAAATATTAATAGTTTTTGTTTTAAATCCTTTTTGAAAATATTTTGAAAATATTAAATATTTTTTATGCTTTGTATAAATGAATGGTTGAATAAAATTATTATAAATTGAATACTAAAAACATATTATTGTAAACAAAATGTTATTAAAATTATAATGAAAACAGAATATTCTTTGACAGAATGAGAGCATTAAGAATATTAAGAATATATTCAAAAGCAAAAAAAAATTCTAATCAATGCTCGTTATGTACAATGAATTAATGGAAAGACATTCAGTGCTATAGAATATCAATAATTCAGTGCATTTTCGTTGAAAACAGACTCTAAACTAAACTATCAATCAATGAATAAAACAATAATTTTATGCAAAAAACATCAAAAATAATATTTTTCTCATTTGTCTGTAAAGAAAATGTTATTTATTATTGATTTATGGCATAAACTTATTTACGTAAACAGTTTTCAAAACAAAACTTGTATTTGATTTCTCAGACAAACCATAACTCATGTTATGTATGATATTTCAGAGAATTATAAGCAAGGTGATGTCATTCAATGGCAAGACTATCAATGAATGTAATGAAGAAAAGGGTCGAAAGTGAGTTAATGTTCAAATTATTGGTATTTTATTCACAGATTTCCTATTAATACCAGTGCTGCAAAGCCAAGGAAGGCATGGAAGGCTAATAAAAAGTCTCGTTCCTCACATACTGTCAGTCCTCTATTCAAAAATGTGCCCACAATTGTGTTGTGAGTTTGAATTGAATGTATTATTAGTTTATGTTTAATATTGTTGTCTTTGAAGAGAGCGAAGCAAAAGTCAAATCGACTTTTTTCGTCAATTGGATGATAGGATAAATCGGGTATCGATTGACTCAAGCATTGATTCGTTGATTGTTTTCATTAATGATAATCTTTGCGATAATAGGGACAGAGTTTACACCCGAACCAAATGACGGAAATATGACACAAATAAATGAAATTAAATGAATCCATAATTGATGTAATCCTTCAAACCGTTGGAAGACTCCATGGAAAGGCTATACCTATACGTTTCTTACCTGAAAGAGCAGTTCCTCAAAAAGTTTTGGTCTCAATAACAAAATGACAAAAAAGTTTAACTTATATAAAAGGAGACCAAATATGAGACACAAAATGTTATTACATTTATTGAAATCGTAGTAATAATTATAATTAGTTTGAAACTTGAAAAGTATTGCAAACAAAAAACAATATCAAATAACTTAACCTTTGATAACATTATCAAATAATCTGTTTTTTAATTAACATTCAAACAGTGATCGAAAAAAAAACATATATTTTATAATTAATCTAAAAATAAATTGTTTGCAAAACTTGAGTTAATATTAAAAAACAAACGAATTAATGAATTCGTGACTTATATTGAGTATTAAGTACTGAAAGATGAAAATAATGGCACAAAGTTTTATAGATATAATAGAAATATTGGATTATTTTGAAATTCAAACATATTATGGGATCCGCTGTAAAGACAATGTACAGGCAATTGGGTGTTAATGTTGTCCTCAATCGGTTCTGGGATTCTTTGGTCCGACAAATAATGTGTTGTCCTTTGAATACATTATAAACAAAAAGTATTTATAATAATAATTATAATGTGTTCTCAAATATAATAGTAATTATGAGCAGAGAATCGATAATTGATTGCAATGTTTTTTGTTTAAAATCACTCGTTTTTTATGAGAAATATAGAGAGCATTAATAATAATGATTACAATTTGATAATTAAAATAACATTTAATTATTATTAATAAAAAACAATATTTTAATTGACTCTAAAAAATGTGATGAATTAGTGGTTTAATTGCGTCCGCCTTCGCGTTGAAGTTTTTTCACTTGTTTAGAGTCGAGATCTCCGTAATATTTCTCGCTACAAACAAATACAACATTACTTTATCATAAGCTCCGGATCACTTTGAATGCTTACCATCCAGGGACATTCTCTGGATCATCGCATTGCAGAGATTCCACGTTAAATACCGTTCCTATACTACAACCTATTCGTCAAACATCAATAGATTAGAGAAAAGATTGGTATTTCAATGACTAATATTGATCGCACCGTAAGGTCGGGCGACTCCTTCTATGCAGACATAGAACTTGCGACAGTCGGTTGGGTGTGCGTGTCGTGTATAATGACCCGGTTGGTCGGTCTCTGTCCCGTCTAAACAAAAATAAATGTTATAGAAATACTGTTTGCCTAACAGTGCGCCCACGACTCACCCGGGCATACGAACCCATCACTGATTTCTATATTTGGAAAGTATAACAAAGTTTTAAAAACTCATTAAAAGTTTTGCTTTTGTTGTGAAAAATTGTTTGGATTTCGTTAAACATAAGACAATTGTTTTAAATATGTGTTTGAATTCAATTATAATGTAATGAATGTATAATAAGTCAAACGTTTGGCTCGAATTCATAGGAATTGTTATTTGAGTTCAATTTGCAAAACGAATGCACTTTTTGTACGATATTCTAGTTTTTTGAAAAAATGACTTCAATTCTAGTTTTGAAAATAAAATATTCAACTCTTGAGGCAAAGTAAAAGTGTGTGGATATAAGCCAACAGCCCCACAGCCCCGAGAAGTGCAACTAAAGAGCAATTAAGAGGTTATCAAATGACTATCGTTTCGCCGAAAGCATATCATTTGCAAAGTTTTCAAACATTAATACAAACACAAATTTCTCCCAAAAAATGTTCCCAAAATTCAAACGTTTAATGGATTTTGATTTTTGAAAAATAAATTTAATTATCACTTGAATTGAGATTCGTCTCAAATAATGTTTTATGACTTCCGTGAGAAGTGACACATACCTGAAGAATCACATCTGTCCACATGATCTGCCCAAACACATACGCGTTGCTCCGAGTCATAGGCCAGACCCGGCGGGCACTCATATTTGGAGGCCTCTCCGTTCCAACACGAGTAGAACACCCGACAATTGGACGAGTCGTGGAAAATACCATAGAGTCGGGGACAGTGAGGGGTACTTATTGGCGGTTCTGGCGTTTAGTAGAAAATATTCAGTTAGGTTTGTATTGAAGACAAGACATATCGTTAACATTGAAACAATTGATTGAATTTCACAAACATTTTAATCGACTTTTAATTGAAATTTTAATGTTTTCTTTGATTTAATGCTTCAATGAATTGAACACAAGTTTAAGCATTCAATCAAAAAATGAGACATTATTTTGAAATTCATATTTTTGTTGTGAAATACTATTTCATTATTAGAGTCATGTCTTCACATACAGCTATAGGGGCTGATGTTTGTCACAGTTATTCAGGTATAGATACCCTGATTACTCTAATGGTTGCATTGAGACGAGACATACCTAAGTCTGATCGGTCGCCGCAGTCGACAGAGAAAGGATAGGCACAGTTCTCACGCTTGGGATCCGAATCGTCAAAAACTAATCCATTTCCACATGTCTTCAAAGTGCCTGTGCCTGAGCGCCCACATATAAAATGATTAGCAATCGATAGGAAAGACAAGACATACTAACCGTTATCACAGGCCCAGTATTTGTCACAACTCTTCACGTGTGGATAGAATCCAAAGTCGTCGGGACAGTTGAAACCTCCGGAGAAGGTTTGGGGTCTACTCTGTTGTGACTGTGGAGCTGCTGCTGGTTGTGCCTGAGGCTGGGGCTGGAAGTTTTGATTCTGATTCTGGTTATTAAATGAAAACTGAGGCGATTGTCGTTGTGAACAAACTGTTTGCAAATGACATAAATATTACATTAAAATAATTTTCAATGCTTTTCAATGACTTTAAGATTCAAAACATAATGTGTTTTCATATAAAAAATAATCAAAACATCAATTAATCTAATCTTCGATAATCAGAAATAACATAATTTGTGATAATTGTTGTCAAGAATTGAATACAAGTTCAATAATATGAGGAAATACTAAACTCATTATCGAATAAGATATTAATGTTATATAAATTGAGGCAAAGATTACTATTGAATGAGTTTTACGAATATTGATATTGAATATGAAATGAGAAAAATTTTCATTAATTTCTTGAGATTAACGGAGAATATTATAATGAAAAAGACATCTCTTTTTTGTGATGAATCAAAAACTATATAAATGTTGAAAAAATTAGAACTCGATTGGAGTTTACACTTTGAACTGACCTCAAGACCTATTAAATGGTTTTTTGTTCATAATATATAACAGGGATGTGAACCAAACCTCTTAAACCAGAGACATATCAAAGTTTTATTGCTTTAATCCCTCACAAAATATTCAAAAGAAGCTGTAATTGAGAATAGTTTGGATTTGTTTTTTAAATGACCTGCGATTCTATAGATAGAAATCTATTGAATTTTATTCAAAATCAAATACAGTAATATGTATTCAAATGTGATTTTAAAATTGAATTACAATATATTGAATAAGATTTCATCTTTTGTGCAGACATTAGTTTTTCATTGAAAAAACATTTTCATTTGACTGTCATTTTCAACAGAATTCATATCAATATTACAATAGAATATAAATTACATCAAAAGATGTGCTAAAACTCAATGAATTAAATTTTAATATAAATTGATGTTAATTTTGTATTAGTTTTGATGACCCATTTTGAGCCAGGTTTGGGTCATCAACCTATGAACTAATAACTTAATTGAATGAAAAAAGTAATTTGTGTCCAAAAGTACTCAAAATATATTGATATTTGTTAGCAATATCTCAATATTTGGACAGAAATTGTAATAATTATTCAAATGAAAAAACTTTATAAATTAGATATAAAATAATGTTTCGAAGAATCGAAACTTTTTTCAACAATTTTCAAACTTATTCTTTAATATCAATTATAAGTTATATAAGAATTAATTATATTTAAATGCAATGGACAGACAGGAAAGGGTGCATACCTTGAACAACAAAGAGTGTTGAGACGATTAAACAGATATTCATCGTTAAAGTCATTAATTGAAACTAAAGTATAATATAATCTAATAATAATTATAATATAAATCACACAAACAGTCAGTCGACTAATAGATGTTTGGACGCAATTCTCGCAATTAAATAGAGGTTTAGTTGAGAAACGAAGAATGAGTTGAATTAAGTGGTAATCCCAGTGCTGAGAGTGCGGGACAGGAGTGTATTTGCTTTTTAATGGCACTTAAGTTCGTTATAAGTATTAAATCCGAAACCGTCTCACGTCTTATGAGCGGCAAAGATGTAGTGCCTCAATGTAGTGCCCATGACCTAAAATGCGTCCCATCAGCCAATCCAGCACTGGGAGACACCACTCCAACCACCAAACTCTATAATACCATTCCTCCCATGCCATTGTGATCATAAGTTAACTGTAAATCATTAAAATGTTATCTTTTGCTCATTAATTGAAAACTTATTTTTCGTTTACAATAAGTGAACACATCTTTGAATAGAGTTTATATGTCTTACAAAAAAACGATTGACTTTTGAAACAAACAAAAAAACTTTTCGAAACGATTTTCGCGGATTTTTTGTGCTTAATTGCAATTAAAAACGACTGAACCGTTGTCTCAAATGTCTATCTTCTCATACGTTACGAGTTTTATGCTTTAATTGAGAGTTGAGTCAAATATTTGGTAATAATTATGAAGTTTTGAGCAATTATTCATTAATAGCAATGATTTTTAGTGCTCAAAATCTTCATTTTCGACCCAATTCAGGTGGCATTTAATCTATTTAGTGTTGAGTATGTCCTTGACATTCACACTAACCTATTTAGCACTGGACCAAACAATATAATAATATCTTAATTCTTATCTAATTTTGTTTTTCTTCCAAATATTAAACCGTTTTTGTTGTGATTTGACTCATATTTCAATACATAACTTATATTTGTTTTCAATCACTTCTAATTCAAAAGTTTTTTATTTTAAGCATAGATTTATAAAAAGATTTTTTAAACACTAAAGGAATTCATTAAACCATTGCATTCAAAAGTTTTTCAAATTATAATTTAGTTATTAAAACAAAAACAATCAAAACAACAATAATTCAAGTTTTCGCCCAAAAGTTTTTTTGTGCAAAAACTTTCTTTTCTTTTAAACTCATTTCTCCATAAACTCTAAACTCTTTGTTTTGAAACCAAAATTGAAAATTATTTTTGAATTTGAGAGAGAGAGAGAGAGAGAAAGAGAGAGAGAGAGAGAGAGAGAGAGAGAGAGAG